>JAPYZR010002561.1:0-17554 GCA_030522945.1 Trichopria nigra
TTTCAGAATTTTTTATAAGAAAAGTACCCTTCCGAATTTAAGTTTCAATTGCTCATTTTGTTCGTTAGTTCTTGATCTATATCCTGATATTTTTTATTTCAGCTGCACATTCTTACAAGCTCTATAGTCTCCGCAATTCACACACTTCGAAAATTTTATAGTAGCGTAGCGCGCCGAGGGTCCAGGGGGCGGAGCCCCGGTGGGATTGGCGGCCGAAGGCCGCAGGGGCGAAGCCCCTAGTTTATTTTGTAACTCTATTTTACTTATTTATTTTTTATTTATTTTTTTTTTTTTGTTGTAATGATGTCATTACAACGACTTTTATTATTATACCTATAGAGCACGTTAAATACCCAAGAAAATTTTAACAGACAAACCAATTAGCATTTACGAACATTTACTATTATTTTTTTAAAATTAATGATACGTCATATAATACACTCTATACTATGCGCACAGACAAAATTGCAACAGATATTTTATATTTTACCAAAAAATATTAATGAACATTCGAAAACATTACATACAAAATAACAATAAATACCAATGTCATTATTATCATTTTTAACTTTTCGTGCTTTATAGCAATATGAAATTTCCGAACGTTTGTCCCAATTTTACGTTATGTTCTTTAATCCAGTGTGCAGTTAGCACTCGTCGGTTTTTTATAGTTAATAAATGCAATTTTGCTAAAAAATGCATTGACAGAATACAAATCGATATTTTTCCTAATCTATCTTTTTTTTTACTTATTACTTAATACTTACTTTACTTACTTACTTAATTTTTTACTTTACTTTACTTTACTTACTAAACTAAACATTACTTAATAAAAAATAGTAAAATACTATCAGAATCGTAACCCAGCAAACGATAATTAATTCAAATAACCATTTTCTTTTCGTTCTATAATCCGACTCGATGCATTCTGAACGTTATTTCACTGAAATAAATGCGATATAATTCGAAATAATGCGTTCCTTAATTATTTCTTTAGACAGATGGCGCTAAACGTTCTTTAATATGATTTCGTTTCTTTACGTTTCAATTCTACATATCAGTTACCATGGTACGCATTAAATCGTATTATTTCAGATTGATGATTGCACTGAGTTTAACGCCATCTATCTAGAAAAATAATCGGAACGCATTATTTCGAAATGCATCGAATTCATTAAAACGAAATAGAAATAGCTAATTTCAATTCGTTTTGGGAAAGAAAACGAATTAAAAACTGCCATTTCTTAATTCGTTATAATTCGTTCTCGTTTGCTGAACACTATCAGTCACAGGTAGATGCCATTAGAAGCAGTCTAAATGGTATTATAATATTGACAGACTTTAAAAATAGATACCAGCCATCGAGAATAAATGTGAGAATATTAAAAACTCTATGTGCTTTTATCGATTCCAATCCAAATATATACATGAAGTAACATTCGGATAATCGTATTATAACTTAATAATATGTCATTACGTTTATTCCACGCCTGGCTTCTCAAAAGCATTTGGCCATCGATTTCGTGATAGGTATATCGTACACGGTAAACAATAAGTAACGATTTCTTTTTCGCACTATTTATATGGAAATTTTCCCAAAAAACAGATTACAATTGCCCGGATGTTAAGCTTTAAATATTCAATAAGTTAAATTGAAAACATTCATTTGGGTTATACATGCGGTACTATATTGTGCACAATTTATTTACTTGTATTTTTAACATATCGTGAAAAAATATGTATAAGTTAATCATAATCAGAAATCAAAATCAAAATTTCAGACAAATCGTAATTAATGTTGATGGACTGACGCGTACTGGTCGTACCCTATATCCCTATATATAGGTGCATACTTATCACTCTTCAGCCATTACAGATCTTCATTGATTTTACACTTTAAAACATTGTTTTATATCATAGAAATAATTTGGTCAATATTTGTGAAATGTTGTACCTAATTTCTGAATGCTAAAACTTGTCAAGAGTACACGGAGATAAATTTTCTTTTCTTATTTAGGTCATTTATATCAATTATGTGAGAGAATGTCTTATATTTTTATAAATGGAATAATTTTATAACACATTACGATTCAATCGCAATAATGTCGTAATTGTCGTTATCACTATGATCATCAACGGTCGACTTTATCGCTTTTCGTGTTTTCTTCAATTAGAGTCAAGACTCAATCTTCTAGATTTTAATATAAGTGATAAGCGACCAAAAAAATATTTCATTTTCTTTCCAGATGAACATGATTTTTTCTATTTTAACAGTATCCGACATAATAGAAATATGTTTCGCATTTGACTCGTGTACTACAGAGAAGCATAAACAGACATTTTACAAGACTTACCTCATACGGCGTGAAAATAGATAGTTTCTCACTTATCTTATGATAACAGGTAGCTGATAAAAGTCTGATAATCTTGGTTGGGTCATACAAATGTAAAGAAATGATACAACAAGCCTTTCAGCCGTCACCGTCAGTGTGTACACAAAATTGAGGTACATACGTATATTTGTCATATTTTACCGATAACTATTTTTTGTTCTGGGCCCGCTTTGCCAAGGTATTGCATCCGTACAGAATATATGAAATAAAGGTCACACACTGACCATTTTGTCATGTCACCTTTTGTAATTATTATTGTAACTAAAAAACAATAAGATTAAATTAAATAAATATAACTTTTAGAAAAGCGACTATTTATATTCACATTATACAGCAGTGTAAGCAGACTAAATTATATCGAAAATGAAGCAACTCAGCTTAGATAATTTCTGGTTATATACATTTTATACGAAATTTTAGTAAGAAAATAAATAAAACTTATTCTAAATTATGTATCGTTATACTCACTTATTTAATGACGCGTATTTACAGAAATGTCAATTGTATCACGATTATAATAACTAATTATTACACTGTACGATATAAGTTTCATATATATTCTACATTGCATATATTTTAAACGACTTTAACTTTATTTTTCTTTTACAAAAGTAAAAAATACGGGTATTTCTCGCTTGTATAATAAGTTAGAGTATTTCACATCGCAGTACATCTCTAAATAGTTTTTGTATTTTACAGGGGTTTAACAGAAAGAAAAAACTAATCAATTCTACGTTAATTGGAAAATATTCACGAAGGCTATCCTGAAAAATGCAATTAAACAAAGAAATATTTTATCATGCATTATTGTAGAAATAAGAATAGTTGAAATTAAATATGTAAATAATGCAAACCAAAAAATACTTAGACGTAACGATAGATGAAACTAATTAATCGATTAGGTTCTCCAATCATTACGCCATATTTTTATACAAGTACTAAAGTTTCTCGTTTCGCCGTTCAGGACTAAAAGGACGTCATGTCGTATGTTTCGTTTGGAATGCGATTATACGATAATCTTTGGAATACTTTGTGAATTTGAATATAAAATAACTTTATGCATCTTAATAATTGATGTAATACATAACCTAATCCGAAAATGGTTCTTACATGCGAATTATTTACTCGAAATGCTAGTCAATAAAAAATTCCATGAAGATTTAAAAAAAATGCGTTAACGGGGTTTTTGAAGTCTCCATGAATTTTCGAGAATCACAGAGGAATGGCAAATATTCAACATCACTTACATTTAATTATAATTTACTGTTGAATGCTTTTCAGATTCTATCTGTGTGTTGGGATTTTTATCTCTCACATTCGACTCTATTCGGAAGAGTTTAGAGAGAGAAATACGTACTGAACTTAAGCGCTTGGATCCTTATTTGAGATCACATTGACGTTTTAAGTACAGCATTTCCATTTAAATCCTAAATGCAATAAAGCAGGTACGTATTATTTGCAGTCGAGAAGCAACGATCTTTTTTCAACATTCATCGTCGCTGACTTCATTTCCATACATGTGGGCTAATTTTCTAAATCCTGGTCCATCTTGCGAAAGATGATTGAACTGTAAATCTTCGTCATCGGTACCGGAAGCTATCGACGACAGCGATCCCACGGAATTACCTTCCCCCTCGTACGCGTAGAACCGCAGGTCATCTTTAGGATATAGAGGTTCCGGCTCTTTCTTGGTGCCATAATTTTCTCCTTTAATAAAATAAAGGGTCATGGTGTCGGGATCTTTGTATGATATAATATAGTTTGATAATGATAAAACTATCTTTAAAAAAATATTTAAACGTATTATTTTACCAAATATACATTGTAATTAATAAATACCTTGGCAAGGGATGAGTACAGGACTTTCGAAAACATCCTTGCTGGGAACTTGAAGGACCTTCATATTAATGTAGTGATTATCAGCTTCACCGCACTCTGCGTCCAGACTCATCATTTTACTAGTTTGTTCTTCTGAGTCATCTGGGTTATGAATAAGTGTATTATAAGTTTTGTGCTTGTATACGAGAAGGATGGCAATCAGCAACAACAAGAGAAGAAGGCAGCCAAAAAGTGCAGCATAAAAGTAAGAATTAATTCCGAGATGGGCGTAGCCTGCGAATTCAACGTGATCACAATCTGACAAGGCATTCTTTGAGAGTGACGCCATACCCAGATTAAAATTCTGAAAGGTATAATGAAATAAATATTTCAAATAAAAACAAAAATATTATGATGCTACACTATATTGTTTGTGGGCAGACAAACACGCACTTTATCGTTTAGAGTTATATTGCTAATGCATCCTGTAAACCCAGTATCAGTCGGTTTATAATTCCAGCCAAATCGCCATGAAAGTTCCTTGAAATTTATCACAGTTCCTCCAATTTGAATTGGGCCATTTACATTCAGTAAATTATTCGGTCCACTTGGAATAATTTCGTTTTGACAAGATTCTTTGCAGTCATCAATTTTCATCTGAACTATCTGCGCCAAACAATAATTTATATATTTAACGATTTATAAATTATATGAACATATATATCTATATATATATATTAGTGATTGACATATTTACATTTGTCGTCCAGTTTATATCTATCGTGTGGCTTCTTTCGTCGTTCAACTTCGTTTGATTTTGCTGAAGCTTAGTTGTACCTATGCCAAAATCAACGTATAACGTCGCAAAACCATCCTGCAATTCCAGTGACATAAAATCTCGAACTGAATAATTATTGTGATACATTGGTCCCATGTAAAATATCAATCCATTCTTTTCGGTGGGCTTTAGTTTAATATCTAAAAAAAAATTATGACCAGTTTAGATATCGGAAATAATTATATTCTAGGTAACTCTATGAGCAAACTTACGTAAATGAGAATTCTCGCATGTTTTATCCGGGGATGGCATAATGGCCCATCCATCGCCGCTGAAACCCACGCTCAGAAGCTCACATCTTGAACCTTTCATATTTTCCGGGCAGACGCACTGATCGTTCAGCCGAGTTCCTCCATTTAGACAAATAATTGGCTCATCAACCTCACACGTGCATTCCGAATCGACAACTGCATTTATTCCTACAAATGAACTAGTATTCGTGAAAATCGAGTACGGTTTCTGATTAACGTTCAAAATGTTGCGACATGAAGTCGAATTGCAAACATTTTCGTCGAGGCATTCATCGATCCTAACAAGTGCAACCTTGCTATCCATTTTACTTTCAATATCCACTAAATTCAGAGCAACCAATGTATTTAGTTTTTCGGATTCAAAATATGGTAAATTCTTATCATGAACCGAAAATCGAACGTCGAGTAAATTATCATTAAGGGTGTAGTGTGGTGAATGAAGTATAGTAAAAACGTCCACATTATCATTTTGTGTATTAAAAATCGCTGCAAGTCGATCGCGTAAAATATCTTTCTTATTAGACGATACGAATTCTTCAGCGCTTATTCCATGGAAACGAATAGAACCAGATTTGGTAACAGCTTCTTCCGGGATATCTTTTACTGTCACGTTTACATATGCTTTCACTCGATGTGTACTGAAAAATATTGATTCCTCAATGACTTCGAATTCCATCTGGTAGGTTCCACTTATCGTTTTCGGTAGTAGAGTGATCATTCCTGTTCTTTCATTCAATTTAAATGCGTCATTAACAACGGTTTTCAGATGAAATGTTTTGTCTGGTAGATCCCAATCATCGGGATCATTTACATAAACTCTTCCAATTTCCATTTCTTGCAAGGTTCCGTTGTAAGTGTAAACAACAATGGAACTTGAACCTTCCTTCATTTTATTGTCGTTTCTATCGCCGATTATGACTGTTAGTATATCTTTGCCAATCTGTGACGGTGAACCGCTGTCTGTTATAAGTAAAGGTATATCGTAGCTTTTTCTCTTTTCACGATCAAACGTAACCAAAGCATATAGGATCTTATTATCTCGAATATCAAATTTAGATGATATGTCCACATAAAGACCTGAAGAGGTGTCGATTTGAAATGTGAAAGGAGGCCCATTTTTGTCAGAATCGTTATCACGAGCTTTCAACTCAGTGATACGTCCGGGTTCGTTTCCTTCGTTCCATATAACTGGACCATCCATATGTAAAAATGGGGCGTTATCATTTATATCTATAAGGAAAATGTCGATGATTGTAGAGTTTTGAATAGAAGTATTAGATCCCAATTCATCGTGAGCATTAATTCGAACCTGAAATGTCAAATTTGGTAATTAGAATTAATAATTCTTTATAATACTAAGCGGACAAATTAAATTTACGCTTTAACGTACGGTCCACTTCGGATAGCCATTAGGAGCATCACGGTCTAAAGCTCGTTTCATTCTTAAGCATCCTGCATTATCAATGCTAAAGAATTGTTTATCATGAGCTTTAGCAATTGAATAGACGATCATCTGATCTGCATATCTGTCTCTAATATCAGGATCATAAGCCACAACGTGGGTAAGGCAACCTACAATCAATTATTAAACATTCTATATTTTAGCCTAAAAAAGTGTTGCGCTTAAAATAGCATACCCTCGTATATTCTCTCTTCTTCAATTTCGATCTTCTTTTTTTGCGGCTCAAATTGCGGTGGATTATCGTTTACATTTGATATGTGGATCAACACGGTTGCTGGTGTCTCCGAAATACCGTCAAAAGCTCTTACGGTTAAATTGTAGTCGGTGATCTTCTCATAATCCAGTTCTTTATTAATGCAGATGTCACCAGTTATCTCCCCAATCTTAAAAGTATCATTTACGTTGCCGGAAACAATGTAATAATTTACAGAATTGATAATATCACGGTCTTCTGCTTCCACTGACAGAATACAAGTGTTGACATTCGATGCTTCCGAAATATTAAAAACTTCATAAAGCGACTGTTTGAAATGAGGCGGATTGTCGTTCTTGTCAAGGATATGTATTTTAACGTTAACTGCCTCTATATTTGGTTCGCCGTTTTTAGTAAGACCACTAGGTGAATTATCTTTAGCGATTACTTGAATTCTGTATACATCTTGTTTTTCTCTATCGAAAGATTTTCGAGTCCATATAGTTCCGTTATGACGATCAATGGCAAAATTTTCTTCATCTTTGCCTGATAATTGATAGGTTACCTAAAGAAAAAAATATATTCAATTTGATTTATTTTCGAGCACGGGAAATAAAAAATTTATTGAGATAATATAACGAGTATAAATGAGGATATATTATATTATAATTCCAGCCAAATCGATTGATATATATATATATGTATAAGATTAAAACATGATCAATACCTGATTATGATCAGAAGTCGCATCAGCGTCTAAGGCCTTTGCTGTCATAACGAATGTCCATGGGTTTTCATTTTCGTACACTTTAGCTGTAAATGGCATTTGGAAAATTGGAACATTGTCATTCACGTCCAAAACCTTAATGATTAATTCAGTTTCAGCAACCAAGTTATGCTTGTTTTCAATTTGGACTGTTAACTTGTATTCAGTTGTATGCTCGTAATCTAGATATTCTGTTAGTCGGATCAGGGCGACATTATTTTCCTGTGGCAACAACCTGGAATTAACAGAATAATATAAAATAATAACATAAATATTGTAAATTACTCCCGTATGAAATTGTAAGAAACTTACATAGCGATTCTTAGAACAATGAATAATTTATTAAATGTATGACTATTCATTATTTGGACACTTACCGAAATGGCCTTATAGGATCTTTCTTCCCAGAACTGTCAAACAAACTGAATTCTACGTCTGAAGCATCGTCAATATTCGAGTTGGCTTGTAGACGAAAAAGAACTTCATTCAACGTCAAATTCTCGTATACCTCTACAACATTGCTTTCAAGGGGCAAAAAGCTTGGCATTTTTTTTGATGATTCGATGACCTGAATGTTGAGATTAACTTTGCTCGATAGTGGCTCTTGATCCTGCGCCGTTACTTCCAACTCAAACACGTACTTCAATTCTTTCTACATTATACATAAGTAAAATATATGAACGACAGGTCCGTCAAAAATAAACCCACACAATTATTCGAAATGTAAATCTACACATAGATACTTACGTCTATTGCTTTATTCAAGTAAACGATTCCAGTATTTCTGTCAATTCGAAAGTATCCATAGTCTTCGCGTTTTTTTGCTGCAATCTTGTAAGTGACAATGGAATTTTCTTCGTCGATGTCATACGCGGATGTCCTCAATACTTCATGATCAATTTGAAAATCAATAGGCACTGATCGATTGTAACTCTGAAAAAGGACATACAATCATTATTTGTCCAAAATTATATTATTACTTTCATCAGCAGCTCGTATGCGTATAACTAATTACCGATTATTATCAATGTATGGAACTTACAGACTTGTGAAAGATCGGAGCATTGTCGTTAATATCTTCAATGGTGACTTTGATGTTGCAAAAATCATCGAGCGGCGGATTTCCATTATCAGTTGCTATGACCATCAAGTATACTGCTTTCTGAAATGCAGGCTTATCTCGGTCGAATGTTGCGTTTGTTGTAATGTCACCCGTAATAGGATCAATTACAAATCCATTTAATTCGGTACTACTATTTACTTCATCCGATTTATCAGATGTTTCATAGCCGGACTTCTCGAAACTATATCTGACGGTACCTTTAAAAAAAATTGATCTCAGTTAATAATAGTATATAATTCTGATTAAGTCGAGCACTATATTAACTTATCTTTAGTATAGTTCTCTATTATAATTACATTCATTTCCATCTTTACTGAAAATAATTGGCTATTTTTCTCGATACTATCCGGCATAGATTTTATAACTGTATATTTCTCTACCGTTTTAATTATTTAATTTAAAGGTTTCTTGTTTCAAACGGTAACTATACTAATAAAAATAAAAAACTGGAATTTAATATTTCAAAATCAAAATTTGAAGTTTTCGGTCCATTCTAGTTTGAGACACTCTTCAGAATAATTGAAATTGTTTAAAAGGAAAGACATATATTGGAATTACATATCTCAATTATTTTATAAGATTTAAGAGGTAACGATGGAGGTTCCTCTATATCATAACTCCACCCTGCCGCCCACACTATCCTGCATATTTTTCGTAAAAACCCGCCATTTTTCCTGGACTTCATTACTTTTAACATAGAGGCCAGAAAAATTGGGCAGAAACTGGTGTCATTTTTTACTAGGGAAGAAATACTTAAACTCGAAGTCAGCTAACGTATAATTCATAAATCCCACTTTATCCAATAAGACTTATATCCATCATTGCATTGTATTTCCGGACGCTTTTCTTGCTTCATTTTTATATTTCTTTTTTACATGCATATACCTCATATCGTATAGGATGCATTTTTAAGAACACTTTTCAGCGTTTATTTTAGTTTCTGTGTAACCCTACCTCCTTCATCTGGCAAATCTGGATCTGTTGCATGTACTTTTATCACAGGAGTGTTAAAATTGTCCCCCTCTTTTATGGCAGGAGAGTAACTGGCACAATTGTCAAATATTGGCTTCTGGTTATCTCTATGCTGTAATTTGTAAAACACAATATCGATAATAATATATATATATATATATTGTTCCCCAAATAGAAAAAACTATTTATAAGTAATCGTAATCGGTAGACAAAACTTAACTTCAAACTCAACTGCAAAAAGCAGATTTCCCAATTTCTACCAGATACAGATATATATTAACAGTATATACGCATTGCATTGCATTTTATTGTAACACATTTATTTTTCTACCATACTTATTAACATATTTCAAAGGTACAAATATTTATTACTAATTGCTACCCAAAATCTCAACATTTAATCGCAAGAATTAAAGACGATTAATATAGATTTATATATTGGTATATATAGTAAATGTATCAATTAATAATAAATATTTGTACCCTCGTTAAAATATGTTAATAAGTATGGTAGATAAATAAATGTATTAAAATAAAATAAAATAAAATAAAAAAAAAAAATATATATATATATATATATATTTACATAGGAGAGCTTAACGGCAGCGTACGATTGATTGTCGTTCGTAAAAATAGTTTATCGAGTACGAACGTATAAAATTAGTTATTAGTCAAAATTCTCAACACGAAACTTCAGATAAAATACCGATACAAAATCAAATAAAAATCAATAAAAGTGCGATTAGCCGTATCTAAAATATTACGAATGTTTTGTAAGAGCTGTGTTCATTTTTTTCAGACGCATTCAGAAGCACGCAGTTTATTAAAGGATATAATATTGAATATAAAACTTACCAATAGAGAACTTCTGTATTTCAGACTACTAGAAAAGATTCTAGTTGCTAAAAGAAAAATATTTCATTATTAGTACTGAATACATTATTCCAAAGGTTAATATACAGATCGAGGTATCTAAGTTTGAACATATATTGTGTATCGAATATTATTGCGTACGGTTAAGAACATTCGAACTTGATAAATAACATACAAAATAAAAAAACTTTGCATGATGGATTTTAAGGATTGTTCAATTTTGTATAACTCATAAACTTTGAAATTCATTACTGAAACTGCCCTAATATAGCTGTCCTAACTTTAGCGGAGGCTTATGCACATATGGACGGCTCATTTTTAAACTGAAATGTATAAGATCTGCATTATGAAGAATCCATAAATTCGGTCTTATTAAGTTTGTTTATAAATTATTTTATGTATCAAGTTCGATTGTCGTTCGGAGCGATCTACAACATGCTATTCCCTATTTAAATGCATGTAGACTTTAAGAATACACCCGGTATAGTAAGTATAATCTGTAATGGGTGTAATCTAAAGTCTGTATGTAAAGGGTGTAAAGGGTCTAAAGGGTCTAAAGGGTGTAATGTAAAGATGCGTATATACAGATGAATTCGTTAGACATGCACGTTACTGTACTACAAGTAAATACAGTAAATGTAGAGCATCAGAACCTTATTTCCTGATATCAAACTTGGACAATACTTTTACGCATTTGACGAGTTCTTTGATGTGGACCCTCAATTCATTCATTGCGGAGGACACAACTCGACCATTGTATTCTGCGTATCATTTTTTTTCGCATACCGGTTCTTGTCGTTTATTTGCCTTATTATACTTTTTAGTTCGCGATGTTCCAAGACAGTTTTAGCTTCTGCCCAGGATGAGTTTACTCAACTTGCGGTTGACATACGCTTGTATGAGTCATCCTGGAAAGTGCGATTAAAAATCGGTACTTTCCAATTTGCAATTCGCATTGTTTCGATAGACGTGATGGACGTGATTCACATAATTAAACGAATGGCAAGATTATCAAATTTTCACGAGATGAATGAAACGTAGCGTATAATAACTTATCATGAATGACTCATAGTATACAAAAAGTAAAAAGTAATTATAATTTGAAATAAATACTTTCATTTTATATAAATGTGCTTTTAATTTTATTTTATTATATATACTTTTAGAGTTTTTAAGGGATTGTATTCTGCACAAGGTCTCTATCATTATACCCAAACGTTTCATTTATTAAGCAATATAGGACCTTACAGTCGACATTTTTTAAGTTAGTATATGTTCGTCCGTTTACTATATAATATACACATGTAATGTAAGTATATGGCAATTTTTGTATAACTTTAAAATAATAGCTTTTCTTTTGCAATTGCGCGTAGGCATATTTGTATTATGTAGTACTTTGCCTACAATTGAAAATCATGATTTTAATATTCAATACTTTAATGGCTCCTTAATTATATTGGTCTATTTTAATCGCACCTTACATTTCGAGGAAGTTTATCAATTGGTCATAAGGCAAAGAAAAATTGAAAACTAAACAAAACGCGCATTCCGTCAGTCTATGAATCATGACAAACCAATTACTCAATCCCGTTGTCATAGAATGGTATCAATGTTCACCTTTGAAATTTTCAGAGTAGTTTTATCCACGTGAACAAATTTATTTTAATAAATGACTATGTTATTAAATATTGGCCGTTGAACTTCATTTCTGAGATAATATGATGATATATAATCGTACGTTACATGATAAATTATATGTAACGTACATATGACTTGTCTCAGAAGTAACGTGGCTGGCGAAATCGTTTGTCACTTCCAATATGATCCCTTACAGATTTACATTAAGTATAATTATGCATTAATGATAAATTATTAATTTAATGTCTAAGGGTTACAAGTTAATGGGCCCAGACTTAAGAAGGCGGATGAATTTTTCTACTTAATTTGTTTAATTCACTTTTATTAACACATCATTAAATAATACGAAATTATTGATTTAAATATTTGATAAGAATAAATATTAAACAATTTTCAATAATTGATTATCTTACCAAGTAGTCCATCAAAATAAATTGAAAATAAAATGCCAAGAATAAGCACACTAGATTTGGCGATCTTGAGGTCCTTCATTTTGTTTAGTATTTTCTTCGTCTATTATTTAAACAATTGTATTTTTTATTACACCTCGCGAACAAATAGGAATAAATTAATTCATTGGCACTATTCGACGAAGAATTCAGAAATGTTTGTTTAGCTTCACTGTATTTTTATTTTATGTAAATATAAAAAAATACACTTATCGAACCACATATTTATTGTATTCTCAATGTATGACCGTCGTACGCCGTAGGCGTAAGTGCCCTTGTCGAACTGCGCTTTGATTAGGTTAAATTTTTGATGAGCCGAATTTTGAATCATCACCATCAGATACCACAACGCATGCGCGTAACCGGCGATACGGCATACGATAAGACGACGGGCACTGAATGTCGCTGAACTACATTTTATTTTTCATGATGAACTTATTTCTTGGATATTGCGGTAAAAGAAAACAACCACAAACGTTTAATGTACGTTTGCTTGACCTGTAGTTCCTTTTAACTACTCAATATTAAAAACTACAACTATATACAAAAAAATATACTAAAATAGATACTAAGTTTTGGTGCAATTTCGAATAATTGGTTATTACTATTTATCTATAAGCGACAAAAGCGATGGCACGCCTATATTCATATGCAAAATCTACAATATAATAAATGTATAATTATTTTTTTAATAAAGAAATGGAAAAACAAAATGGTATATTTATAGATATATGATTCAGATAAATTGTATATAGTACATAAGTTTTATTAAAAAAGCGCTGGAATCAGATATCAGATCAGTAATGAATTATAATATGCCTATTAATGGTAATGGTGCAAGTTTTGATAGGTGCATGAAATATAAAGTTGCTTTAATGAGATTTTAACATTCCTGGTCGAAAAATTGACCCAGTCTCGCAAACGCCAGGACTTCTGGAGCCGTGGTCATGGCAAGGCCACCGTAAATTTTCTATACCAGTGATAATAAGAAGTATTTGTTTTCTATATTTTATTTAACGATATATAAATAGTCGCTTTTAAAGACTATTACATATATTTTCATTTCAGACACTAGATGTATAAATGCAATGAAATAAAGAATTCAAATGCCATTATACGAAAAAAGTAGCACAGCCGAATATGAACAGACACAATACGCCCACACAGCACAACTCTAAAGAATACGTATTTGGTATATACATACATATTATGCAATCGTTACCTAATCATAATTTTGGTTATCATTGCAAATATACATATTCAATATCAAACAGTTATACATAACCGTTACCACTGAAATTCCCGTCAATCTCCGTGTTCATAGTATTTCAGTGTACGAGAAATGATTGAAAAGTAAGAAACAGTCAGAATTTGGACTGAAAATGATAGAGCAAGTTTCACTTTCATGCGGATGTGAATATTTCTCTATCATTTTCAATCCAATTTTTGACTCTTTTCTGACTCAACAAACCTTTTTCGTTTTGTGGGATGTTATGTATTACATTACAGATAAGTGACAAATATACGTACATCGTGTATTAAAAAAATGTATTTTGTTTTTCAAGAACATCTTTGTTATAAAAGATTTTAATGTAAAAACGGATTCCACGTTTTTCCTAGATAGCACAAAGCAGATATATGTCGGCAAGCTTCCGGCAAATTGGTCAAAAAAGGTAAATAACTGGAAAGTATGATCGTTTTGCTATCTGGGTAATAATTAGTATCATTTCAGGTGAAAATCATAATAGTAACTATTTACCACAGTGCCATAGTACTGCCGGCTCACACGAGGATTCGAAATGAAGACGAGAAAATAAATCGCACAGCCGTGGCACCGTGGAACGTCGACCTCCCTCAACAATGTAAAATTTTGATTCTACTTTTCAAAATCACAAATTCCAAGATGAAATCCCGGTTTTGCAATCAACGATATACACATATACATTTTATGAAAAGTACAAATTTGTTGTATAATATATTCGTGTATATGTAATTAAAACGATGTATATAGTTACCTGCTTAATAACAAATGCATATAATTTTTAAATGTACAACGGTAGTAAAAGAGTATTATGTATTAAACACGAAAAAATAGGTATCCGATGCGTTGCAAATTGGTTTCAAAGTCCGCAAAAATTTCTTTATGTATTTGGAACACATAACTCATTTGTTAACAGTTCGCTGTAATATAGATAATTTTTGTTGATGTGTCCAATAGTTGCGAACCTGTCTAATAACAAAAAGAAATGAAATTTCGAAAATCGCCGAAAACGAGTTTCTTGCTTTCAAGCAGACTACGATTTACTATACCATTCATCAGTAAACGCAGAAATTCGGTTTGTTGCGAATGCGTCGGGTCATGCTATTGGAGCGTCTTTGGAACAACGTTTCTCTAACTCCATGGGTATACTAAAAATATACCAATACAAAACCATTACAACACCTACGATCGGGCGCTTACGGGCATTTTCGAGTCGGGCACATTTTTCAACAATTTTCTGAAGGGACGCATTTTAAAGATCGTAACTGACCACAAGCCATTGATGTACGCCTTCCAGCAGGCATCAGAGAAGGCTTCATGCAGTCAAGTGTAATAATTGCCCTATGTTACCCGTTTTCAACCGACATCAAATATACCTCCCCGTGAGAATAACGTCGTGGCTGCGATGAACTTTCTAGGGTAGAAACAATTCACCTCCCAGTCGGCACATCACTGATCGAGTTAGCGCAAGCCCAGAAGGATGACGATGCATCAAATCCAATCAGTCTGTAACGATCTGTCATGCTCTTTTAAATTGAAAATCATTGAGTCTTGTATAGATCACTCCAAAACCTTTGCGAAATTTCAGGAGCGATTCTCCGACTGCAAGTTTTTAAAATGTCTTTATAGAAAATTTGATGTCGCGTTACGAAATGCTCCGTGATTTGTCCACAAAATTGTTTATGAGCAGAGGCGATATTCACTGCCTTATCTTTTTCTTATAGGATTATGCAAACGCATTCGAACGACCACGTATCACCTGGTGACCGCAATGGCATGGTTAAGCGATAGCATAATAGCACTTGTTAGAGATCTACTACGGATCGGAAAATAAACTTCGACTTTTTACTCTAAATATTTTCTTTTCTTTTATTATTGAATTTAGACGTGGGCGACAATATTTATCTCAATTTAGAGGATTTCAACAAATTTTGAAAAGTGTGTGTCGAGTACCCGATGCAGCCACTTTTTATACTCTGAAACAAAACTATCTTCTTGGGAAAATAACTTCCGTTACTAAGGAGAACGAACTAGGGATCGATTTTTCTGTTTCGAATTTCCATTTGAATTTTTAATTTGTCAATGCGTATGCCTTTAAACGAAATGAATTCAATGAAATATCAAATTTCCACGTTCCAACCTGTGAATTTCTTGTTCGCCTGAAAGCCAGCTCAGACCACAAATCGGAGCGCGACTCCGATTCCACGAGATCGAAACCAACAGAATACTCCATTCCGAGGCGAATCGGTGGCCAATTGAAATACTCCTAGCTAGTATTTCAGTGAATAACGTTCACTCTTACTTTCGAACTTCTTGCTCACTTGAAGACCTCTGCAGATCAACGAAGTTACTATCCATTCGATATAGTGAAACCAAATTCAAACAAATCCATGTTCCAAACCTCCAAACTTCTTGATGTTCACCCTAAGACCGATCACGTGCATGAAATCAAAGGGTTACTATCCGTCGAGAGGCGAATCTATGGCAAAGGGTATCAATGATAATTTAAGACAATAGCAATGACGAACTGTTAATAATCCCAACAATTCCTATTATTCTATTTACTTATTTATATTATATATAATATTTTAGTAGAGCCTCTTAAATTAAGATTTTTACAATATCCAAATATTTTTGATATCGTCGCCGTTTTATAGGACCCTTACAATTTTATTTACCTAACTGTGTCGCCGTCTTATGCGGCTGCAGCCGACTTTGTGTAGAAGTACCCCCATTCGGATGTGCCATATGGCACAGGGAAACTGCAGAAAAACTACGCCGGGTACCGCACATTTTAAACATTATCATTTACATATATATTATAATGTGCCCGATTTGGACTCAAGCCCTTTTCAAACGGTATTGTTAGGTTTGCGAACACATTCTCGAAATGATACGGGGGCCTATAATCCATGGAATTTGTTTTTGGCACGACTATGCGTGCTCCAGGGAAATTTGTGTCGCAATATGCGCAATCAAGATCCAGATCTACACGCATTCGTACCGTCTATCAGCGAAACACGTAGTGCGTATACACCTCACAAAGAGCCAATTTTCTTTTCACATCAAGATCGAGAGAGTATACTGCTTTCGACTCCGTATATCTTGCGTAGTATATATACAGGGTGTTTCATTTTAATCCGACCACGCAGATACCTCTGTAAAAATGAATGATATAAAAAAATGACCTCTACAAAAATTGAAGTGGATAGAGGGGGCTATCCAATGGTACCAAAAATCTTGACCTACTTAAACTCGATTTTCAAGGTTATTTCAAGGTCAGAGTGATTTATTTAAATGGGAACCCCTATTTTTTATCCCGGATTTGGAAAGAGCGGAAAATTTTACGTTCAAAACGATATTTATACGATATTTTCAACAAATTCATGCGGCAAGGTCTAATGAAGGTAAAATTTGCGAAAATTGTTGAATAACCTTAAAAATCTAGTCCAATATCAAGGTGGCTGGTACCGGAATGTGGCTCTCTCCATTCCTGACATCTTTCTTCCAAAACATT
>JAPYZR010002562.1:0-19015 GCA_030522945.1 Trichopria nigra
CTAGATATGATGCTTAGGTTAGAATAAAATAGCTTTTCCTAGATGAAAACTAGACAGATTCTGTTTAGATCATGGACATAGATTGTTATCATGGCCCCGCATATATATTAAAGCGTCTATCTGCGGATATTGGGGCTACATAGTTTTCCAGTCTAGAACCAGTCATTATTCTTGGAAATCTAGACAGAATCGATACAGCGCCACGATTAATTTCTGCTAGGGGTACCACATTGATTTGACACTTACAATTTTGAAAAAAAATCTTATTTCGTATTTTCCTTGAAATTAAAAATTGAAACATTTTGAATATATGCGTCCGCCATATTAGATCGGTCATTTTTAATTTCAAAATTTTGACGTCGGATTCGTGATCAGCGACCTCAAAAATCCCTGTATATACATTTTTGTGAAAATTGAAATCAAATGATCGAAATAAACACATTTTCAGAAGAATTTTGTCAATTGAAATCGATATAAAAAGAAAAATCGAAAATAGCAATAAATTACTGAAATCGCCGTTTGAAAATTCAATTTTTGCACCCATGACCGTTTTGACGCAAAGTACGATAAATTTTAAACATTGATATCCTATCAAAAATGACGACCGAAAAGTGTCCAAAAAATCGCCCGTTTAGGACTTATAGGTTATTAAGCATTAGGAAAAGGAACATAACCAGATGACGTCACGGAATAATTGCAATTGAATAATTTTTATACATTTAACATTTTACGATTTTATTCCGTAATTTGCGTAAATTTGTATATTTGTAACAAAATTTTCTAAAAATTTTCCACGATTATTCATATCTGAGATTTCTACAGTAGCAACAGTTTGACATTCTGGTATTTAGTTTTTATACAAAAGGCTGTGTATTGTATATTTGAATCGATCACCATTGTAGGAGATGTTTCATAGTTCTATCGGCGAATAATCTACAATGCGATACAGGAAACGTAGAAGAAAGGGATTCCGACACAAAAAGATGATTGGCCATGAACGCAGAAATATTCGACAAAGGTTGACCTTAAGTAGCTGATAGAATGCTTTAACGAGTCGGTCATTAAGATATTATTAGAGGTCCTTGAATTTAAAAAGATATTAAAATTAAACCGCTTTGTATTGAATTGACGTTTCAATATATTGCATCAATTAACCAGCTATACAAAATATGTACGGATGCCCGATGATCTACATAGTATAAAAATTTTCTCGAAATTAAAATTTTATAGATAAAAAATTGAGAATGTATAGAAATTATAAAACATTGTTCAGTCTGAAAATTGAATGTTTATAATGAATGAATTTAATAAATTAATCTTAAAAAGTCTATGAACGTTAAAACAACAAATTTAAATTCCCTTTGTGCAAATGTCAATGCAAATTTTGATAAAATAAGTGAAAACATTTGAACAGATAAATAAAAGTTAAATTAAAAAACGAATAAAGATGATGCGATTAGGTACAATATTGAAGAAATAAAATTATATATATACGTTATACAAAATGATCTTGTAGAATATGTGCTATAAAAATAGTTTCTACTGTGAACAATGTCGCATGTTAATATAGATTTCATGCATTCAAATAGAATGGACAAACAATGCAACCTTTGATAACAAACTTGAAATGACACACATATATAGTTTGTGGCGAAGATTTATTATTGTAACTCGATTAAGACCGACAATAATTCAAACATGTCTTCAAAGTGCGTAGTCGCCAAGTTTCCCTTGCATATTATTAATACTGATCTTTATTATTGTTATAACCATATTATGATAGCTAACTTTCGTGGAATGATTACAATATAACATGGTTACATAAATCGGCCATAAATATATGTGCATGGTTGTCCGATTAGTCGATAACGCCATAGTTTATAGGAAATTGTACGACCATATTAAAATTAAGGAAAATTTTATGGAATTGATGGTAAAACGTATGGATATTTACACAGAACGGTACTTAAAAAACAGAAAGTCATGGAAATTGTGGAATTTGTCAACAATTGAAGACAACTGAGGAAAAACGGATATGAATTGATGAACGTTCCTGAAAATTGATAACAATAGATGAATTGAGAACAATTAAGAATTTACGATAATAATCAATTGACGAAAGTGTTAAAAAAATGATTCTAAATTATTAACATTTTTAAAAATTAAGAAAACAATACGCAGACAAAATAATATCAATAAGAATTACATTTATATTGATAAAATAACAGAAGAATGTACAAAAATATAGGAAACACATGAAAAGTGACAACTATTAAAAAAGGGCAGATTTTAGTGAATGAGAAAATATATGACGATAAATTCTCTCGAAAAGTGGTGACAGCTTGGGAACATTAAAAATAAAGAAATCGATAAAGAAACCAAGAAAAGTGAACAAAAAATATGTCAGCAAATATATATATATATATATATATGTGCAAAATTAACATAAACCGAGAAAAGTGTATAAAAACTAATAAATTTAGGAATATTTATTTCAAATTAACAAAATAAAACTACAAAAGTTAAGTGAGATTCCAACGAAAATTATTAATAAATTAAATAAATTTTAAAAAAATGGTGTTATATATGTGTATGTATGTATGTATAACATCTGGACGTTTTCGTCTTCTTTTAAGTTTTTTTTTTTTTTTTTTTTGCAAAATGAATATAAATATAATGTAAAGTATATATAAATAGATTAAAACGAGAAAAAAGAAAAAGAAATGTATATATTTCGAATTACAATTGTCATTCTTGTATCGTGATACATTAAATTATCATTACATATTAAATATGTATATAATTATATCTGATCCACTTTTTTCCCGGAATAGTATATAATAAAAATTGCGTATTACTTTCTTTTATTTAATAAGTTATATATAGTTTAATAATATCTGCACACACATATCGTTACGCAGTGTGCGATTCTATATGTACAATTTCCAATAGAAAATTTGATTGAATAGATTGAATTTAAATTTTGCGGGAATTATATATTTAATCGACCCTTATTGCGGTCTATTTAAATACATTGCGTTGAGGGGTCAATATATAGCGAATTGAATTCTATTCCGTACGCTTGTGAATGGCTCCACAAATAGACCGCAAGAGCCAACCGAAAGTAATTGGCTATATAACTGACATCGTAATCAAAAGAAACTTTTATAAAAGACGTTTTGCCCAAAAATGTCAGGCACGATGCAGGTCCTGGGACATCCTGCACGCAACATTGTATGCACTTTCTTTATTCGTTACGTAAAAATAACGATACGAGTTAGTTATGAAATAGTCAGTACTTTGATCTATTATTTAATGACATATGGAGGCACGAGTCCTTAGACACAAATAATACGCAACGACGAATGAAAATAATTATAATTAACTATATTTATAAACTATATAGTTAATGTGCAGTAATAATTTTTAAAATATGGAACCGTATCGATTAACCACTTCGTTTCATCATCAATTATGCAATATTCAGTTATGAAATCAGTTTATGTTTAAAAATGGAAGGAATTTAAGTAAACAGTTCATAGGGGTGTTGTTTTATTTTTTTTAATGGTTGAAATTATTTTCAATCATTTGTATAGCAAAGAATAACGAAACAATAAGTCTATAGTTGTATTATTTCATTTGAACAATGAAAATAAAATGTATTTTTAGACAAACCATATATAATATATATGTATATACAACCATTTTCATGGTTGACTCAATCATTTGTACGATTGATGCAACCATAGTATGGTTGCTCCAACTATACTCTTCTTTCCGTATATACAGTTTTTCGAAATCACTTAAATTATCTCGTTGTTCGCTTTATCAATTTTTAATTTACGTATTACAACAATGCAGTCGATTACGAATCAATATGAAATTCACGTATCGGCTGCTTCATTATCGTTTCTTCGAGACTATTTTGTAAAATCGTCTCATTAATAAAAGAAGGATGGAATCGCAATGTTAAAAGGGAAACTATAGATACGCATACGTCTCGCGGCGGCGGAACTGAATGGCTGTCAATGTACGTGAGATTCATACCAGTCGTACGTAATGCCCTCATGATAAGAATTAATAATAGACGACAGCTTATTGTTAGTGCCATCACGATGACGCGCATTTTTCAACAATCACATTTGCAACATTGTACTTGATGCAAATTATTTTATTTCCGCTCTTAACCGTTCCATGTAGTATATACATATATATCAAATATATTCATTGAATTAAATATATATATATTATACTTATTTATATATTATCTCCCATTCTGTGAGTTTTGAAATTTCGCGAGCCTTACATTTAATATTTGCTATTTTTTAAAATAAGATATTTAAAAAATATTCATGGAAAATTCTACAACTAAAATATTTTTGAAAAATTTAGGCGATTTTCTGCCCTGTTCAAGTAAAAATATGTTCTCGAAACTGTATAATATGAAAATTAAATGTAGTGGTTGAGAATGTACTTGAAAGCAACGCAACGGAAAAAGAAATTACTCATTATACAAGAGCTTGTTTTCTTATGCAACGTAATTTCAACGATACATGCAGAGAAGACATAAATGAAACCTGGAACTGGGTTAAGAATATAAGACGGAATTAATCATGAAATCAGTTTAAGCAAGTTAATTACGATGTCCTTCGCAAAGTTGAAAGTTAATTTGGTAACAGAATCGATTGAAATTATTATTGAACTTTATTTTAAATTTATATCTTTATTTTCTTGGTGTGAAAACAGAAGCAATTTTCCTTGATTAAATGACGATTAAATGACGGTTCTCTTGGCAACTGTATTGTGAGAAAACTATTCTTCCTTGAAAAGTAGAAACATTTTCATCCCGGTAATTAAGACAAAAAATTTTATATTTTATTGCCGATGTCATAGTTACTTATGCTCAAAATGATTTCATCAACTGTCCACGTTTCAGATCAAAATGAACCAAAAAAGCAATAAAACAATATGTGTCAACTTAGATCTGATTAGTTTATGGGATACATCCATACTAAAATAGTGGGGAGAAGGCAAAAAAAATTACCAGGAAGATTTTTAAACACGCATAACTTTATCAATTTATTTAAAGAAAAAGAATTAATAGCTCAAAATTTATGGAAGAAAATATTAAATCGAAAGATTATCAATTTTTTTTTAAATTTTATACAAAATAATGCAAAAAATACTAAAAATTGTAACTTTACAAGTTTATTAAGGAAAATGATGAATGAGTATTCTGAATACTTGGATGTATATACGGAATAAAACAGTCATTGGTTTTCAAAAATTGACCAATTAGAAGTCGAGATATTCCCGATTATTACGAAGGAATGAGTAACATTAAAAAATAATATATCTTGCTTCATTCATTAAATGAAATGTATCACGTTAATTACAAACAGACACTCAAAATACGTGGAATTTCATATCGAATGAAACAGTCGTCGGTTTTTTTAAATGGACCAATCAGAAGTCGAGATATCTCGAATCCAGATCAAATATATGTTTCAGAACATAATGTACGCATGTATATAAGCGAAAATCAACAATGAAAAAATAGTACAATAGATTATTTTGAATTTGCCGAATTTGACTAATATTGTAATTTTGGTGAAATGTACGTTTTATTATTTATCATTTGTTTTATTTTAACAACTCATGCCTTTACCTATACTGTTTGGTAACAATATGTTCATCAATAATAATACGTATCTCTTGCAACAAAGTGAAGTGTATATTATATTATATATATATATCTGTTTTTTCACTCTTAAAAAGGGAAAATTGAGCTATCTCTTCAAAAGAGTGAAATGTCACTCTTAAAGAGTGAAAATTCACTCCTTTACAAGAGTAGCTCAATTGTCACTCTTTGTAGAGTGAAATATCACTCCAAAAAATGTAGAAAGAACACACATCACAATTAACATCACAATTAACAATTTTGTTACCACTCGAAACCAGTTCCTCCAGTTGTGTCTACAGTCGACTTAGCCCCCTCTGTAGCATCATTCGTGCGTGCAATGGCATAGGGAAACTATGGCAGAAAACCTATGCCAAATATACAGACGACCCAGGAACAATTTTCGTAATTAATAGTCAGAATAGTACAGAATCGTACTGTATAACAATTTTATTATAAATATAGTGTAATATTTCATCGGGAACATGAAAATGTACAACCTGCAAGCACAATTTCGACAATTATATAACAATTACGTAACAACTATGTAACAGTTACGTAAAAAGTAACATTTATATAAATTTTACGTAACTATTACTTTCAGTGTTTGCAATAATAATATATACTTCATAAGTGTATAATGTTAAACCTTACGCTCAACCCTGTAATAGGAAATAAAGAGAGTCCAGGACATGGAATGAATAACATCACAAATTAATTAAAATTCTCTAATCATGAATATTTAATTTCAGTAGACATTTCAAACAATTATTTCGCTATAACGAATGACATCATAATTATTAAACCAAATTTGACAAAAGGAAACTAAAAAACTTACAACTTCAACTTTATGCACACGATTGATCGAAAGTCCTACTTTACGGGTGAAATATACGAAAGTTTACGTGCGAGCTCTACGTATATACGAATAGAAAAAAGTTATTTGCACAAATGCAAAATGCTTCTTCTCCATGGAGAAGCAAAATCACGAATTCCCTCTAAAATGTATTTTATCTATGCTGACAATTGGGTTTTTCTTCTTTTTGTTTGGTGCTTATATTTATTGTTCAGTCGTTAACGGGTGGTAATTAATTTTATAGAAAGGCCGAGGAAAAAGAAAAGAGAATAATACTACCGGACGAGAGCCATTGCGCCTGTTGCCTGAAACCCTTCCTGACCAGTAGCGGAGAGCAATGCAGTGATTGCGGCGCCAGATCCTGTCGAAAAAGTTGCATTCGGTGGGACCAATCGGACGAGGCCTGGCATTGTCTTTATTGCTCCGAACGAAGGTTTGTATACGGAAATATATATTTTGCCGCGAATAAATCGTCGAAACGTTTATTTTTGTTTCCTATAGATTTTGTGAATACTATTACTCCAGTTTCAACTTTTTTCTAAGGTGGCAGTTACGTTAATTGTATTTTCTTTTAATTCGTGTAAAGGAGATATTAAAAAAGAGTTTTAAATGTCTATAAATTCTTCTTTTCCTTTTTTTCACTTATTCCCCTAATTTTTTTCTTCTAAAGAATAAGAAAAATATAAAGAAAAAGAAGAAGAAGATATATAAAAGTATACATCTATAATACGGTAGTATAAATAAAAAAAAATTAATAATAAATATGATTGTCATTTTTCTGTTGTTAATAAGGAATCGTGTTATATCAAAAATTTGTAATCCGTCATTATACCAGGTGTCTCTTTTTAATCGACCCACCGGAATTTTGCGAAATCTAAGCCAGATAAAGAAAAATGATCCTGACAAAAGTTGAAGGGGATGTGGTCATTCAGTGGAACCAAGTAGCTTGACCTTCAACTGATTGTCAAGGTAATTTCAAGGTCAAAGTGATATTTTTAATTGGTACTTTTGATCTCAGATTTGAAATGATCGGAAAATTTTACGTTCAAAACGATATTTTCGTCAAGATCATAGCAAGGTCTAATGAAGGTGAAATTTGTGAAAATTGTTGAATAACCTTAAAAATCCAGTCCAATATATGGTACCAGAAGGTGGCTCTCTCCATCCCTGACATTTTTCTTCCCAAACATTTTGCCGTTTCCAATCTCGGTGCCGAGCTAACATCCATAATTTAACAATTTTCGCAAATTTTACCTTCATTCGACCTTGCCATGACCTTGTTGAAAATATCGTTTTTAAGGTAAAATTTTCCGCTCTTTTCAAATCCAGGGTCAAAAGTAGGTATTCACATTTGAAAAAATCCACGTTGACCTTGAAGTAACCTTGAAAATCGAGTTCAAGGTCAAGAGCTCCTTGGTACCACTGGATTTCAACTTTTGTCTAGATCATTTTTCTCTGTATCATTTGTCGCACACTACTATTTTTAATCTACTTTCATGTCCACATTATAGATTTACAGAGAGATGTAGATTAAGGCTGTATAGATTTAGGCAGCAAAATCATTAAGAACAATAATTTTCGTAAATTCGTCATGTGACGTTAGCTCCATTTGAAATTCGGGCCTTCCCCTTCCGCACGCGTGCGATTGGTCAAACGGTCACCTTTGTGTCCAACGCATCACCTTTCTTATTACAACGCGCGTATACCCGACGGTTTTACGCCTTATCCCGTCATGCGCGTCTAATCGTGGGTTACCGGCAACGCGGCGCCGACAATCGTAAACAAAAGAAGAATTAGAGTTGGGATGCGCGCTGCGGCTGAAAACCGCCTCGTTTGCGCGGGCCCTATTAAAGGCTGCATAAAGACCGGTAAATATGACGAGCGGCAGAATACACGTGGAATTCCGATGATCTTCTTATTGTATAGAAACACCAATTCAATTCCAGATTTATAGCGCAAGTACGTCGATTGGACGTCCAGTTTACGTCATTGTACTTAAAATGGACGTGAACAATGGACGTAAACTTAAATAGGATTTAGTAAGGAACAAAAAAGTTGAGGTAAATTATAATCGTACAATATTCGTATATCTGGACGTCGAATGCACGTCCATGAATCATGGACCAAAATCGGACGAAACATGGATGTCCAAGTGCTAATTTGGGCTATAGGGTGGAGATAGTAATGAGGGTACCAATAAGTCCCGAAATTGGTGGATCAGCGGTACAGACAGGAAGAAACGCGACATATATGGGACCGACCGACGATCACAACATGTAATTCCGCGAGTTGGAAGGTGGGTGGGGTGATATTATCAACGAAAGTTGTGATTGGCCGACAGATTTTACCCCTCACTCACCCCCTGCCTATTGGTATTTTTCTAATTGTATATTTGGGGAAATAATGGCTCATAAGGTTTATTAGTGATATCAGGATTCTGGCTCATAATAAGTCATCCCGAACTTTGATTTGAAAAATTCCGATATTTTTGTAAAAATTAATAATTTTATATGTTTATGGTATATATAAATATGTTAATTAAATTTTTTAATTTTCAAGATCTCGAAGGAAGGACAAGTGGCTGGATTCGAGCGGCGGCGCATCCGGGGAACTTGATCAATCGTCCGATATCAGCACGGGAAAATTTCGGATTCAGGACGGAGGTAAAATGAGCCACTACTTTTCGTGCTACTCGCGAATGAGAGGTCTTTTGACCTTCGAGGAAATTGTTAGCTCGCGGCTCGAGCGAGCAACGATAGCGAATATATATATATATATATATATATGTGTGTGTGTGTGTGTGTGTGTGTATAAGCGATCTGAAGAGCGGCGAGTCTCTCACGGGAGAATCGATTAGAGGTGGAGGCCAGACGAAAAAACGCCCCGCAGCACCACGAGGAGGGATGTGAATAATTTATTTTCTGTAAGACCCGATGCACCGGTGCATTCCTAAACGTTCCGAGGGAAGGAAGAAAAAAAAACAAATGAAAGAAACAGCGCGGACAGAATGGAATGGCAGAATGTGTATAGAACGAAAAGGCGAAAGAGATGAGAAAAGAAGATATACTTTTTGCATTTGCGCAGCGATTTTCTTTAAAGAATTGTGTTTTGACTTCTTTTCTTTCGGAATTTTTGTTCAAAATGTGAAATTACAAAAGAAAAAGAATGAAAGAAAAGGAATAAAGAAAAAGTTGATTTTAATCGTCGATCATTCGATCATGGATAGAGGGGCGATATAATCAATGGACCCCGTACCAAAAAAACCGGAAGTGATATACTTACAACAACACACACATACGTAAACATGTGTCATCTTAGCCGCAATTGAAAAATAATGCAGTTCGAACAGTCATGAACGAAAATTGGGCACGAAATAAACAAAAAATTGATTGTTTTCGATATATCCAGGGTCGAACAATAAAGCAGTCATTTTAATAATGCGCATTCCAATGCATTGCCACTGTTCTCTATTCAGATTTCTACACGTATTATAACAATACAATATATGATTTAAACCCTATAATCGTCGGAACGATGGTCTTGTTTTCAGCTTTTTTTTTGTTTTAAGTCTTGGTTTAAGATCAGATGGCCCCTGCTTACCATTTCAATACACGGCACTGAGGGGCCTTCATCTGTACTGCTTTTATTTTACGCTATATTATCTTGAAAATCATGATTTTTTGTTTACACTAAGAGTTGAACAACTTTGTTGAAATAAATATATGTATAAAACCCAAGAAAAAATTATAGAAAAAATATCAAATTCTTGGAAACATTTAAAAGTGAGGAAAACTAACAAACTGCAAGAGAAAAAAAAAACTTAAATTGAAAAACACGAAAATAATGATTTATGGTAAGAAGCTAGATCTTTTACGAAAGTATATCCAATTTCAGCATAGTTATTTAAAAAAAAAAAAAGTCAATTTAAGATGACCTTATGTGCGCCTTCATCTTGTCCATGGGACCAATCTGCATTTCCATTGCGGTGCAGGAACTGTTATTGCATTAGAACAATGTGCATTAACGTCGTAAGGCGATCGCCATCTTTCCTTCATTGTGCGATCTTGGTGACTCGGTGCTTTATACGGAATAACGGTCGAAAGTTCCAACGTTTGCCGATGCAGCATTTTAAACTTTCCCTTGTTAGACTTTTCGCGAATAAAAAAAATAATATGGTAATAGAAATAATACTTTCTAGAATTTAATAAAATGTTTGCGTAAAATGTGAAAAATTCAAAGTGACGAGCTGCAAACGCTGATTTTTTGTGAACCTGTACAGTCGGTACGGGAAAGAACTGATTTCTATTCATATGAATTAAATAAGGTGGTTATTCTCTCTGTAATTGAAAACTATAGTACATCACGTTTCTATTATGTACTGTATCATATACGTTTCTAAGAATATTCTGTAAATCTTCTAGTTTGACAGTATATATTCTTGGTTTTCATAGTAAAAGTCGTTATCACCGACAATAGATTCCGATACAACGACCCCAAAAGCATCAAAATGTATAATGATTTCACCGAACTTTTCGGAAATCGGTCCGCCATATTGAATCCGCCATTTTAAATTTCGTAAGACTGACTACCAAATTCAAATTCAGTCACACCAAAAAACCTGTGTACGAACAACTTCATCAAGTTGCAAACATTTTTCAAAATTTTGACCGACATATTGGATCTGCCATCTTGTATTTCGAAAATCTGACACCAGATAACATAAATTTCATTCGCCGTACTGAATACTAAAAATACTAAAATTATTTTTACTTACGTAAAATGTCTGAAACTTGTTATTATAAGATCAAAATTTATAATGAATTAAAAATGTCATAATCGGTCTTTTAAGAATGCTGAAAACAATGCAGATCGGTTATAAAAATTGAATGAGAATTGGCGCGGATTCATTTAGTATAAAATGTCGATATTTAGTATTATGACTCAAGTATTTACTGGTCTTTTAGGAAGAAAGTTTTGGACAATCGTTCTGTTGACTAAACGAATATCTTCGATGTTTCATTTCGTTGATTCAAGCAAATTTTTCGTCATTGCCGTACCAGAGTAGGTCGCGGGTACCACTTTAGTCTTTATACGCAAGTGATCGCCACATATTCGGTGAAGCGAATAAAAATGATAAAATTAAATTACATTTTTTACCGATGTCATCTACAGACTTCATATTAGAGTTTTCTATATCGAAGTACAGTATATGCTTACGATGCATATAGAAATTGGAATTTAGATAAGAATTTCTAATTTAGACTTGTCACGTCGATGAATTGAAATTATTTGATCGATCTCGAGAAGAATAAAAATAAAAAAATGTCAAACACATAATACGTGTAATGTTCAGTTAAAAATAAAGAAAGTTAAAAAAAATCAAAATCTGTAAATATTGAAAATGATAAAAGATTGCAAATTCTTTCATTTCATCTTGAGATGGATGCGAAGAATGATTTATCCCGGGAGATTTCGGCCCGTTATCTTAATTCTATACATTCAGCATTTACCTGCGCGCAGATCGGAAATTGCGCTCTAAAGGCTACCGTATTTTCTGTCAATGGGAAACTCGAAATCGGCAAAAAATTTCTGAAAGCTGCATCGCACGACTACACAGTCCGTTAAATCCAAGCGCCGTACGATTTACGACGATTTGCCGTTACTTTCGTAGGTATATATGTTGATGGGTTTCGATAGATATATATTGCGACGACAATAAACGACAGGACTATATACACATTTATACAGATTTCGGAAGTCTGGAAATAAAATTCGATGAGCCAAAACGTCAATCATTTTGTTTGGGAAAAATTAAAAACCGCATTTACGATCGAATAGTTTTCAATCGTCGCACGAACATAATATGACGGTTTTATACTGTTGAAATGTTACAGTAATTATGAAGGAAAGTTGAATTTTCATGGTGTATTGAAATGTTGATCAGAAGCTATCGACTTTTTGTCCTATAATCGGGAGAGTGCGCCCTTTTTTTGCAATTCTTTAATAGTGCAATTTCTAGTCACGGAGAGTTTCGCGATCGTTATACTACTGAAGCTATGCCAAGGTTGTGCTCTGCTTTACCAAATATAGCCTTGGGGCTGGTTAGCTGGTGCACCGGCTATTCTTCCTTTTTTTTCAACTTGCCACTGTCCCTTAGGTCCCTTCGTGGGTTCCAGGAAAGGGGACCAGATTCAAGGTCGACGATCACTGATTTTTGTCGGAGATTCCCCGACCGTGATAAGATGAGTTTTCAATCAATTTTTGTTGTTTTCTTACAATTTACAATTGTGATTTTTTTATGATTGTATTTTTTCTAATTTTGATTTATTAATGTTGATATATATATATATATATATACATTTGTTGTTTTCATTCATTCGTTTTATTTTTTGTTGCTTTTTGTTGAAAGTAATTTTGAATGCACGACAAAACTACAAATTTCGTTGTCATATTTAGATTAATAAATTAAATGAAGTGAATTAAAATTACTCTTATATAAATCTATGACCAAAAAATGAATTCAATCATTTTTATAACAATAGAAAAAGTAAAGAATATTGAAATCGGTATTAAGACGAAATTTTCTTCTGTACAGATTTGTAAAATTTAATCAAAATTATTTCCTGTTCTGGCATGGAACTGAACCAGAATTTAGTCAAATCGACACATGAGAATATTAAATCCAATGCATTAAAAAATTTTAAAATCGAATCAATATTTGGTCAATTTTGTTAATCATTGATTGTTTTTATTGCTGTTCGTTATTCTAAGCTTCGTTCTACCTCCGTATGTTTCATGAAGTTTTATGAACATGATTATAACAATAAGAATAATACACGTTACTTTAGTGTATCACTCAAAATATTCACGAGATTCGTTTATTCGGAGCACTGACCATCCAAAAACGGGAGAATACTCTGTTCCGTAAATAACCAGATGAATAAATTGCGATTAAAAATCTAGAATATTGAAGAAAAAACCTTTTTTACTCGATTTCCTTTCATTTTATGAATATGAAAGTTTGTGGAATATTTGTATCTTATATGAATCTTTGGAAGACATGGATTTGTGATCTTTAATATATCTCTAAGAAAATGCATAAAAATGATATGCAAAATATCATACGTATTTTCGCTAAATGGTCATATGTTGATGTTGTTTTGTTGTTCGAATGTTGATTTTGTAAACTTTGAAATAATTTGAAAAAAAAGAAAAATTTACTCTCTTTATAAAACGCACTTTATAAAATATCTATTTGATTTTCAAAATTCAAAACGGCGGATGCAAGTTTCGCAGTTGTTGATTAAAGAAAAAACGATTATAATGTTGAATTTTCAAAATATTCATTATTAATGAATATATATTCACGTAAATAATTGGAGACTCAAGAAACTTTAAAGAAAATTTTGTAGACAGATGAGGAATCTTTAACGTTAAATTAAATTATTTAAATTAGTTAAATTATTTTCACAAATGTTAATATTCAATAAATTGTACACCGGAAAAGAAGTATTGTTGGAGCAACCATACTATGGTTGTATATACTAACCATTGAAATTGTCGTGTCAATCGGGAACATGGTTGGGTCAACCATAGTATGATTAGATTTAAAGACGCCCTGGTAAAAATAAATATAAATGGCTGAGAAATGGGAATTATATGGGCATTTAAAACAATCCCATATCTATAACGTATATGATGAATTTGACTTTGGGCATATTTTGGAGAAAATTTTAATGTTAAATGGAAGGAAGAACAAATGAAGAGAAATTTTCCAAGTTATAGGGGGCTATTTATTTATAAGTGAGGTATATATTATATGAAAAATATTGATATTTTCACATATCAAATATACATCGTTTGTGTAAATAGTTGGATATACAAGTTATATATAATCAATATATATGTTTTTCAATGTGTACTATATACTATATATATATTTTTTTTTTTTTATTATTATTTATTTAATGTCGCATCAACAATTTGTTTTTAGCGACCAAAAGTGACTGATACAATATTTACATACATTTTATATTTTATTTATTAATTTCTATAAATTTTGTCTACTATTCTAGAAATATAAAATAAAAAAGTATTTTCAATTTGCGCATTTATCTGCGCGGGGATTAAAGCGAAACAGTATATCCCTTTATCAAAAAATGAAATCGTAACAAATGTTTGTATAACTCCTGCATGGTTTCCATTACCTTCTAATAAGATAAGATAAAGGTAGTAATTTACAACCCTATTCCTGTACTTGTATGTTCGTCGTAATGAATTTCAGAAAAGCATTGCGTCATCGTTAAGGGCAAGTTAAAAAATGAATAATAAAAATACAAAAGTATACATTATAATTCAATTTCAATGATGTCGGTCCAAGTTGATATTTGTTTGAAAATTAAAAATGGCCAATCGAATACAGAGTGCTTATAAAGAAATATTTAATAATAAGTTAATAAGCTTGCACGAAATACGACCGTGAGATATATTTATAGTTCGTCAATAGCGAATGTGAGTCCAGATTTTCAAAATTAAAAATGGCGCATGGAAATTTCGCGAAAATATCCATAAATTTACCAACTATTTCCGAAAGAAATTCCTGTCCTGCATTACTTCACAATTTCGTTGAGGTTTCAGGCCGATAATTACGAATCAGATCTTCGGTTTTTGAAATTCAAAATGGTGGATTAAGTTCGATGAAATTTGGTGTAGGATTCGCCATTTTGTGTTTGGAAAACCTGACGACATTTCCTGGAAAATCTTTGAGCGTTGCTAAAAAGTATTAAAATTTTTTGAAATTGTTAATATTACTAAAATATTGACGACTTTCATATACGAGACGTGAAAAATGTCATCAACTTGTGAAGCAACCGGTCGGCATGGGTATTGAAATTCACGTACTTCGATATTGCGACATCAAACTTTTGTATACTGCATATAAAAAATATCGAGACACGCATATAATCCGATATCTCGCTCGATAGCAATATTTTCTTGCGATTTTTGATTGCCTCCACCTCTTCCGTCTCCTTCTTCCCCCGAAGATGGAGCAGCAGAAGAAGACGAAAAAGAAGAAGCAGAAGAAAGAAGAAGAAGAAGGTGCAAACCTCAGTTCTGCTCCAGTACTCCTTGACGTAACATCGCGGCGCGCCGTCTCTCCTCCCTTTCTGTACCTCTATCCCTTTCTCTCTATCTCTCATTCTCTCTCACTCCATCTCTATATATATATACTCTCTCTCTCCCTCTTACACTCTCTTATTACACTCTTACACTCTGCTATATCCCATTCCGTTATTCGAATCGACCTCCGGCTTATCTCTGGATATACAGTGTAGACGCGCTTAAGCGCCACAATTGGATACCGTATAGGACAAATTTCTCAACGCTCCCACGGGAAGTTGTGCCGTTTTTGTATAATCGTGTCTTTTCGAGTGGCCGTCGTTCATTAAAAAACGTCGACGGTATTAAACAATTCGTTCGACGATAAGGAATCCAGTACGGAAAAATGTAAAGTGGCAACAATGAAAGTGTGACCAATATATTAGAGTGAAGCTATTTTTTGGGTGAGGGGGAGGGAGGGATTCTTTAATCGGCTTACGTGATTATAGAGGGCCCTTTGTTGTCGAAGAAAAGAAAAGCTTCAGTGCGGATTCCGTTCCGGCTGAATTGCGGAAGTATACTTGCGGATTGGCCGCGGATACGAGCCTGTTTGGAATGATCGATTCGTGCGTTATGCACGGTCTTCGGCATTCCTTTGGAACCGCCTGAATGAGTAAGTGAAAATTTAGCTTGGTTCAACGACCAAGTAAAATCTACGCGAATCTATATATACGAATGTTTCCTTAATTGTTTTAAAGACTTGCCTTATTCCGTCCGAAAAGTCCGAAGGTTATTGTCGTTTAAATGAAGTTATTGTTTTCAACAGCTGATTTCTGTAGTTTCTTCGGTTACATTCTTGAATTTAGCATCGAACCTCTTTCACCTTGTATGTAAAAAATTTTCGAAATATTCCCGCTGTTCTGAAATATTCCGAAAAATATAGAATATTCACCGATATAATGTTGAAATATACCCGGAAAAGAAGGTAAAATATTGTAATGGATACGCATTGTACAAAATGCCGAAAGAAAAGTTTGACATTTTTCCAACAAAATAAGGAAATATGATTGGATCTTTCCAAATTCTGAAATTATAAGATATTTTTCAACAAATTTTAGACAATTTCTCTAATTTATATGGAAATATTCCGAAAAATAGTCAGAAAATTACCCTTTCCTAACAAAATCAGACATTTATTAGGAAAAATGTACATTTTTTTGGGAAAAACTTCCACATTTCATACGTCAATATTTCGTCCCAAAACGTTATGGTTATTAGCTGCCCTACTTTTTTGGAAATTTTTCCGAAAAATTTTTTACAGTGATAAAATTCAAAGCTTCTTTTTGTTCTACAGAAAAATTTCATTGCATTTTAAAAGGACTATTTTTTTCTAATTCTTTCTCCAGTCCAAGTTTTCCGATTCAACTCCAGAATAGAGTTCAATTTTTCCTCTTTAGGAATGAAGTTTAACTCCAAGAAATTTAAATAAAGTCCACAGAGTGAAAAATTCGCTTTTCTGGTAAATTTTCTTTTGGAAAGTGCCATATTTTTTAAAAGCGAAAATCTTCAATAAAAATGTTTTCGTTAAATATTTCAAGAGTATTTTGTTTCTTTAAAAGATATAATTATTTAATTCAAGCTTTTTTTCGTTTCAGTATATTGAAATTCCAAGAGCCACTCCGGTAATTTTCATTGTTGAAGTAGTAAAGGTCAATGAAATCACGAGCACGAAGTTCATGTTTAAAACAATTACAAGATTACTCCTAATTAAATAACTAATTGCAATTTTCAATAAAAAAAAAAATGTTTGAAAAGATATTCTACATATTGTAAAAAGAATTTGAATATCTTGGAGTGGAAATCGACCCAACTTTTCAAAGAGTGGATTTTTGGGATGACAATTAACACTCTTTTTGTTATAAAGTGCGAGCTTGTCTCTTTTTTAAAAACAAAAGTTCAAGGTAGCAATGATATCCTATTAAGAGCGAACCAATCACTCTACGGATTTATTACACTTTGAGAAATCTTTAAAATTTTAATGAAAATTAGGTTAGGTTATGTTAGGATAATATTAGTTTGAAAATTAGTTTGTTCTTTATTTAATAGTGATTTAATTAATCAAGAGGATAATTATAGCTAACTGTGCCATTTCACTGTTATATACAAAAGTGCGCTGTCACTCCTTCGACACTTAATACGATTGATTTTTGATGAGGCGATCCATTGCAAGCGGAAAAATTAATTCCCTCTTTAAGGGACAGTGATTTATATTCGCTCCACTTTAAAATTTAGTATTAACTATATATATATATGCATACTTATAAAAATAAAACTAAAAATAAAAAACTTATATATGTATAAGTTAATGCTATAAGCTATAGTTCATTTTCCTTATAGCAGCTTATGAAATTATGAAGCAATTAGAAATTAACGAAGAAATTCTGTACGATTACAAAAATTTCGTAAACAAAGCAAATGATGAAGAGCAGAATTTATGCAAATTGACGAAAAAAAAATGTCAGCAAATTCTTATACAACGTCTCGTATAGAGTATTGTTTCGATTGTGACCTCGTTATTGATAATGACGTGCAAAATGTCCCGTGAATTACGAGTAATTATAAAAGTTTTAAATAATACAAAAATAAAATGAAATAACGGTACAGCATGTGAACGCCAAGAATCTTGAGAATTCCAGCGGAAGGTGGGCTCCTGTACATTACGTAAAAAAAAGGGGTCATCTCGTGCCAATTCCCAACTTTGTTTTCAATATTCTATCCGTAATTATATTAAGGAGAGTGTAATTATAACTTAAGATGGAAATATGGAACATTATACACGCATCTATACGGTTTACGTGCTCGTGGTTTAATTTATATTCTAATCCGAACAAACGCAAAATATAATTAAAACGAATAATTTATTATGATTTCTTGTTAGTCCTGGATTTTCTATCTCTGATATTTCGTATTAGCTAAATAGTATTAAGACGAACGGTAAATTAATTTTTGGTAATATATTTTATACGTATAGTAGTGGTATGCATGTTTAAAAATTTAATATTCCTATAGATAACGAAGCAGCAGGTAAATTCGTGATTTTTCGACAAAATGCGGGCAAATTGCCGAAAATATGACGATAATGTTGAAAATTAATAAATTTATAAATAACCCTGGTAGAAAATTTGAACATTTTCTGCCCAATTACCAGCCAGTTTTTCTGGCAGCTGGCCATATACTGGCCATCTTTTTTATGGCCAGTTTTCCTATGAAAACGTAAGGACCAAATGCCCATATTTTGCCCATCAATAAATGGCCAAAAACTCGTGAAAATTATGGCCATTAATTGTATGGTATTTTGGTTAGAATAAATAGTTCCTCTG
>JAPYZR010002563.1:0-22516 GCA_030522945.1 Trichopria nigra
GGATCCGAGGACTTTCAGGTTACACGATGCGGAACCGGATGTCCATGCAAAAATGCGTTCCAGGCGGGTTGTGACAGTTAGGTTAGGTTAGTTTTTAAGTGGGGGGTCCGGGGGGCGCAGCCCCCCCGCCACGCACCCTCCCCCCCACGCGCCCCCTTCGGGGGCGAAGATAGTATAGGGGATTCCCCGTTCCTTCGCAACGTTTCAACGGACAGTCCTCGTAACCACCCTTGTATACAATTATATATTTGTATAGAGTAATCATATGTCAATAAAATTTTATCGCGAAATTTTCCAACTAGGAATATTCGTATTTATAGATTTTAATAAATAGCAATATATATATTTCGAGCAAGTACAACAGTATTGTTTTAATATGTATACGACTAATAAAATCATATTTACTAAAATTATTGAATACTTATATATATAAAAATAAATCAATCAATAAATCCTTTTATACATCATCATGCAATTTAGTAATATATACTACCAATTAAAATAAAAGAGTCTTTTTTATCGGTGAAGTCCCACCATTGTTGTTTACTTGAAGGTGGTGCCAGACTAAATAAGCGATCCACTTTTAATCAATAAAGAAAGTAATTAGTAATGATAATTATAATTATCATAGTATAAAAGAACTTAATTATGATCAAGGATTATCAGTATCGTTTAAAAATCTTCATAATTGATGGGCATGGCCGATTTTTTAATTGATACGATTAAATGTAATATTTTCTGATTGTTCGTATCGGGCTTTTTGATAATATCTTCTATAATCGGTAATCGAACGTGTGAAAGCTGAGTGTAGTTTGAATGGTCGCATGAAATGCGTGCAGCGCAGTAACGTTGCTTCATTGTTTTTTACGTATAAACAGATGATGCTTGCGTTGGTTGAAAAAAAAAGACACATTCTATTGAATGTAGTAAACAATTTGTTGTACTAAGTACAATAAACATTATACAAATAAAAGGACATGAGGAATTAAAAAAAAAATTTCTAAATAAATTACTTAAAAATATATGACAAAAAAATTGTGACAAAAAATTGTAAAAATAAATAAATAAATAAATAATAAAAAAACTGTAACAAAATAAATAAATTAAAAAAATACATTTAAAAAAAACATAGATGAATAGAAAAAGGACTAAAAAATCGTACATAATGACAGCAAGAGGTGAAAAAAAGTGTTACGAAAGTTTGCAAAAAAAAAAGTAATTAATCGAATAAAGGATTGGACATTTCGAAATGCAACGGCTATTCAATAAGACTCTCAATTCACTCTGCAAATATGTTCTGTTTGTCGCCTCCTTTCTCCTGCCCACGCATGAATTTTAAACTGGTTTCATGCCACGCGATGATAATCGCAACAATCTGACATACTCGCCAATCTTTTTCATTTGCCAAGTCATACATGCGCATGATGCGTGCGTCAAGTTTCGTACAAGCCTCTTAATGAGATGCCTAATTTGATTTCAGTACACTACGTAACAATGGTCGAAGGAAAAAATTCATGTATATATTATGAAACATTATATATATAAAGTTTCAAAATTAGACATAGAAAAGTGCAAAATTTGACTAAAAAAGTATCATGATTTTTGCAATGATAAAATTACATTGTTTTATCCAATCAAAATACTGGAGGGTCATTGCACGAACTACAATATGGGCTACATACAATACGCACGTATCCATTAAAAAATGTAGTTTTGAGAAAAACTCGTTTAAAGAGTTAAAAGTATAGATTTCATTGTTATAAATAACGTATATCTTTCTCTATCGATGAGCAGATGTACTATTTAGAAGGTTCAGCTCGAAAACTAGACGAGATATCAATTTTAGTATGTTATTTTTGATGATAAAAAGTATCGAAAAATCCAAAAAAATATCCATTTTTTTTTATTTTTGACTTGTCGTAACACTTGAGCACTTGAGAAATGTCACAATGTAGGTCGTAATGAAGAAGTAAAAAATTATTATGTGTGAATCTAAACTTTTTCATGTTTGTTTTAAATAAATTAATGAAATACAAAATAAATATTATAAATTGTAATTAAGAAAAATAATTGATCAATTTTTTATATACTTTCATGAAAGTTCAATACTTTGATTGTATTCGTAAATTTTGTAATAAATATAAAAAAGCACACTAAATTCGAAAAGTCGGTGTCGTGCTATAGTTGAACAAATAGATACCAAGCGTGACAAGATTTTACCCTATGTTACAGTCATTCGAGGGTGAGAGATTGAAATTTATCGAAACTTGCAATCGCTAGTCACGGAAGGCTGGTAAATTTCAACAAAAGAGTCGAAAAGTTTGCTTCTTTTTTCTTCCCATCTCTCGGCATAAAAGAGCGTCGCGTCTGTGTTTGCTCGTGAATGGAAAGTTCTCGACTTATATTCCGTACCGGAATGCAACAAAACGAAAAAAAAAGTGCAGCGAAAAGAAACGTCGAAGAAACTGGCAAGGGCAGGTCCCGTGTCGTTGGTATAAGGGCTGACCGAGTAACTGACCGTAAAATGGCCGCGCGGTTTTTTAAAATTTCTCTACCTTTCGCCAGGGAGCCCCATTCGTTCATTACGATGACCTACTGGAGGGGCAACGACTTTTAGCGTAGAGTTTTTCTCCCTGTGTACTTTTTGGAGTTTTTTGTTTTTTTTGTTTGTTTTTTGTTGTTGTACCCCTTGCTTTGCCCCTCTTTCCGCACCAGAGCTGGTAATATTTCGGAAAGTCCGTCGTTTGCTTTGCCGAACATTTCGACGAATCGATGCACCGAGCCAAAACTTGACACTTGAAACTTTACACGACTACACTATGTATATACAGGCGCGCTGGCGTAAAAAGTTTTCGACGTTCAATTCGTATTTGCATTGCAATTTCACTCGGTGCTCAGTTTTTTAGTCCGGCGGCAGCGGCCATGGTATATTGTCGAGAGCTTCGAAAGAATTGTTAATTAAATTTAAGTGGAATCTCCTCGATTCGTATTATTTGTTTTCAGGCGTAACAATAAAGTTGAGGACAATTTTGTCCAGTAGAGAAATCTCGCGTGTGTGCAGTTTGCTTTTTTAGCAAAGAATTTTGATTAACCCCGGCTTTTAATTCGAAACGTCGGGGTAGGTCACATTTTTTTTTTTTTTTTTTGATAATTTACTCTTCTCATAATTGTCAACGCACTTTGTGCTTGAATTCGCTTGCGAAGCCCCCACCTCTAATTTGATTTAGTCAAATATCTTTTATGAAATTGTCGAATCGGCATATTGCAGGGTAGTTGCGATTGCACTGATTATTTAGTTGACGTTGGCGCATTTATGAGTACACAGTGCAAGTAATTAACCTAATTAGTACATTCGTGGCTCTCTGAAACTTTTAATATTGAGGTTTACATTTAGAGGGATGTTAGTTCTAGCTTGAATTCGTTTGCACAGTTTTGGTAAATGGTTTGGTATCTTCATTTTTCCTATGACGTAAGTTGAACTTTATGAACATTTGCGAAAGAAAGCAGCTCGTTTAATGTTCCAACTTCTCGTTCAGAAATGTTTCTGAAACATTCCGGAAACGGTGAATGTCCGATCACGGAAACGTTACGTGTAATGAAACATTACAGTTGATATTTCTATGTGATGTTTCTAAGATGATTACATTGATTATACATTGATGATTGTAACCTCCTTGAGAAAGTGTGAAATTTCTTTCGTCAAATTGTAACGTTGTAGACGTAATTTTTATGAAACGTTTTTGTGAGTTATAATATGTAACAAAGTAACATTTCAGATATGTTTTTTTTTGTGCCATAATAATTTTGAAAAGTAGCTGGAACATTGTAACCTTCTTGCGAAGTGTCAATATTCCATGGCCGAATTGTAACGTTGCGGATGCTTACTTCATGAAACGTTGCAATGACATATTATTATATATACAGACGTTCCCGAGATGTTTAATTTACTTCATGCTACAGTGGAATGTTTCAGACACAATAATGTAACATTTCTATGGAACGATATATTTTTATGTAAAAATGGCCTTATATTCTCCCGTTATTTAAAGAATCGTGTATATACGTTCATATCAGAACGACACTTATTTATTTTCTCCTTTTGTTTACAATTTTCTATATGGCGTCACGCCAAGAAATAAAACACATCAATTATTGTTTAACGTTATATTTTTATTAACAAATGACTATAATGGAAGGTTTCAGGAAGGTAACGTGTTTAGCGGATCATCATTAAAATGATCGTTATTGTATTACGATGCTGCTAAACTTACTTATTTGCTTAATTGTTTACTTTTTACATCTTGATCTTCGTTCTTTTTCAGCGGCGTCTCGATGAAAATTGTGGAATATTTAACGTTGAATTCGAGTTTAACCTCCCGTGTAAAGGGCCGATATCATCGGCAACATACAATGATAAAAACGAGTAATAACGATTAACCGTTGTACTCTAATCTGTTTGGCTAAAACGAATCAATCGATAATTGCTTAAATTAGCCGAGTGGCTCTCGCGCACACGAAAACTCGACCCGATTTAAAATCGTCTAGACTGATTGATCAGTATATACGATATGAATATTCCATTGCATCTCGGCAATTTTAATAAACGTCGTTTCGCCTTTGAACGAGCGAGACTTTATACCGCTGTCTAGTCGACTCTGCTCTATGTACACGGTATATAGATACAGATATAATTCATCGGATTGATTCGTCGAATCACTATATATATCGGTAAGTGACCGTCAAGTCCAGGTCGGCGGGGGTATATATCGGACACTCGACGCGATACTCATACCAATGCCCCACGGTCAGGATGACAGGCTGCCGGTGCTACACACACAATACGTAATGGCTTTAATTATCCAACGATTACGCGTCGCTTATGCGCATAGAAAGCTGTCAGTTTGGCAAACAAACTGCTAATCGCGATTCAACTCCCAGCTACGAACATCCATTAAGGCAAGAACATCGGCACGTTGCGCACCGATCGAAGAAAAAAAAAATTGGGGATTACTGCCCCTGCACGAGCAGCAGCGAGGGTTGGTCGAGAGAGTTTCATTATATGACGAAGAAATAATAGTCGAAAATGTAATCGATTTTTTTTCGGCTGTACATATAATGATCTTTAATTCAGCCATATATTAAAATGCAATTTTAAACCGGCGCATATGATTATTGTTTATGTATATCATTGGATATCCGTAGCCGATTTCCGTTATGAAATTTTAATAATTTCGCTCACCGGCGTAGCGTATGCCTCGAACAACGACTATATATGTATGTAGTTACTGAAAAGTAAATCGTCCAATTGAATAATGAATTTTTCACTGTTTTAATACGTATACATAGGCAGAGGTGCCCTACAGGGGATTGGGATGTATTTTTTATTAGTTTTTATCATCGATGCCTTTTAACTGTTTAATTAACGGAATGTACTCGTTTTACGTATACAGCAATGCGCATATTTGGAAAAGAAAATGTTTGTAGTAAAAATGTAGTAAAATTATTATTCTTTTTCTTTTTCATTTTTTTAACCAAAATGCATAAACAATTTTAGAACATTTTTTTTTCTTAATTTAACTTGTTGAATTGTATCGGTTTGTGTGTAAATTGTTAAATCAATGACGCTATAAGAAGAAATATCTTCAAGGTAATAAGAATGTAAAGGAATGATACGATTTAACGCGTTTCCGGCCAACTTGACATAAATTTTATCATATTTCTACGGCCATAAATTTTGCAGTAAAACGAAATGGGTTCCTTGAAACTATAAATGTATAGTAGTTTTCGAGAATGATCTTTTCAGGATATAAGTATGTATGTATGCATGTGTATATTACAAAAACGTATCTGGTTGAAATTCATGACAGTTTTGTTTGATTGAAATTAACTTGTCGGCAAATATATTCCATTAAAAAATGGCTGCAATAAAAATGTGCATAAAACGCATATAAATTATAAAATACTATAGTCAAAACATACCCCCTGGTAGAAATGAAAATATTTCTTAGCTAATTCTTAGACAAGTCAGATGTTTACCATGTTAAAAGCATAGGAGAAATGGATAGTGTAAGAAAAAAATTGTAAGAAAAAAATGGACAAATTTCTACTAGGGCCTTCCCCGTTAAAAATCAGAATGTACGAAATACGTACGAGAGCTCCAAATCACCCTTATACGTTACAATTCACGTACAGTTTAAGGGGCGGCTAAATACCGACGCGCTACTTTAATCAAACTCGCTTTTACCGACGCCTTATTTTCGTTAAAAAAACATATGTTCCAGGGAAGATTCATAATGAATTATTATTTTAAAGCGTTTTTACGCATTTTTTCTGAGTGTAGGTCAAATTTCAGCGAAATCGATTTAAAAACGAGCGAGAATTAACAAGAATAAAGTTTGGAGGTAATAATGCGAACTGCATGACCAATACAAAAATTTATTCTTGCGAATTCAACAACTTGCATTTATAAAAAACAGGTGGTAGCACTTTGAAATAGATTTCGGTTTGAAAATATATATTTACTTTCTGTTTAATTTAAATATTCTAGGTTAGGAACATGACGTTATCGACGGAGTCAGTTTAGCAGCCACTTAAACGTCGTATAAAATATGATTTATTTTACTCTTAAAGGGGTCCAAAGTCCCCGTCAAGCTAATTAATATTTTTGGTACATTTTGGTTACATTTTAATGACACCTTTTCTTACGTTTCACGTATACATTCTGATCTACCGTATATGTTGTACACGTTGCTGAAGTTCGCAACGTCGGAATCTAATGAAATTTATAAAAAAAACTTTTTTATTCGATTTCGTGCTCTTTGCGCGTATGGAAAAATAACTAATTTTTTCTATCGTTTAAATATTACTAATAAAAAAAAAAAAAAAAAAAAAAACGATATATTTTATACGTGTTTACAAATTACACGTGTCTACCGAATGTAATGTCACTATATCAAAAGGTTCGCAATTAACAAGGGACAACTTAATTTTCATTTGTCCTTGGGAAACGTCAGCTCGACTTGTTTTGGGTACCAATCGGACAACTTTATCTCTCGGGATCCCGGTAACAATAGATGTGGATAAATTGCCGTCTGCCTGTTGCTTCGTATAAAGGAAGTCTCAGGTTTATTGCGGTGATTGGAGTTAGCGAATCGTAGCCAGACTTTGCTTATAACGAACACGTCAGAAGCTTCGTGCGAAATAACCATCGTTTCGAATATTATCCAGCGATAAAGCGAAATACACATGTTATTGGCGCTGTTCTCCTCTAAAAATCGATAGCTTATATGTTTTATTACGTTCATTTGTATGCGGGAATTTTTTGATTGGCCTTGTAATAATAATACAGGAAACATTTGTTGGAAAATTGTAACGTAAAAATTGTAATAGCTGCACTTAATTAAAAAAGAAACGTATGTCGGGCGTACTTTAAAGTTGAAAATTTATGCTCATAAAATTGAGAAAAGTGTTACAATTGCAAATAGACCGCATTGTATTCATTCCTCCGGTAATTTGGTAATGTATTTTTTCAAACTTAACGAGTTAACAAATGACATTATTAATATTGCAATTCCGCATATGCTTCCCGAATTTTATCCACTGCATGTAAATGCTTCGCCCATTTGTCGAACGAAGCCCAGAAATTACACTACATTCTTTCTCGCGTGTCAGGAGATAAATGAGCAAAAAACTCGCCTCTAGTAAATCATATTCTCGGGGACAATTCGTATTTTTCAACTACCGCTTGGCTGGTGTGCGTAAAAACAACTCGGGAAGATATTAAGAGCGCATTAAAACAAAATCACGATCAGAAAGCCGAGAAGGAACGAAAGCCGCGAATATAAGAAGCATCGAGGGTCGGCGCAAAAGGTTGACAAAAAAAACGCGTTAATTTAGGCGGGAAACTTGGGCGGCGCGTATATACATATATGCGGGGAAAGAAAGGGCGCGAGGGGGTGGAAAATCGAGCGAACGTATACGACGAGCGACGGGGCATTAAGATCTCACTTGTGGATATCGCGTGTAAGTAGGTTGGGTCATACGAGACTTTTTCACGAAATACCTGTGTGGCGATTTAACGCGGGTAATATACTTTTGCAAGAATCGAAGGGAAACATTCGTGAAAATGTAAAGGAGTATATAGGGGAAAAATGGTAAATGAATGAAAAGGAATCGACGAGGAAATACGTGAAAAAAGATTGAAAAAGTATGTAAGAATTAAAAAAAGTACACTCAACGAGAATGCTCGTCCGGACCAAAAGTGAATAAACGACGAAGAATAAGAAGGCAGGAGTAGAGGAGTTACTTATTAGGACTTTCTGAATGAATTTAATTCGCTAACGTTATCTGCATACTGATTCTAAATAGACACACCAGACGGTTGAACTCCTTTGTCCACAGATGTTATATAGTATATACAATGTGTCAAAGTGCCTGTAGAACGTTGGGTGTGCCGTAAGCACTTTATTTAACTTCCGTGTTTGCGAGCAAGCATAGATCATGAAACGCGCACACACGTCCACGAGCACCATCTCCGGCGTATTGCCAAGGATGCACTCGAAGAAATTTTCGTTAACATGCTTGTTTAATGTACAAGAACGTAATGAAGTCGAAAGTCAGCTCCAAGTATAGACTTAACGTTCGATTCTTGACTTGTTTATTCGTCTTATTCGTCATTCATATTGTTCGATTTTTATTTATCTTTTATATGGAATGTCTGCAAAACTACAATTCAAAAATAAATATTATGTATAACAATTGTATATATACGGATAGTCTTTCGTCACTAGAGTGGGCGTAACAAAGAACGAAATTGCGAACATTGTATGGAAATGAGAAAGTAAAAGGTATATAATAGATGGAATTCCTTTCTGAATGGAATGAAAGTATCGTTTAGAGACTTTTTCGAAAAGTATAGACGAGGCAAAATATTTTGAAGCTTGATATATATATAAAGAAAAATCGTAATCTAAATATGTGTATGAAACTGGCAATGAAATTGTTAATATCTGTATAATACCGTGCGAAGATTCGAGAATCTTGTCCCCGTCAATCAAGATGACTCATGATTGACCCAGTTCCAAAATCTCTTTGTATCGGGAATTTACCGACGAAAGTTTCTGACTATATAATTGCCAAAATCAACTTTCGTGCGTGTTTCTAACCCCTATTCTTTTTCCCACGTCAGCGTTCCCGCACGTCTATCTATCTGGCTGCCTTTAGAACCCCAGTCACGACGGCACCAGGGGCGTATATAGGGACGCTGCCGCGTGATCTAACGAAGGCTAATGAATTATCGAATAAATATACAGGAAGCAAAATATGACAGATGCGCGGTTAAACGGTAATATTTGCGTAAGCTGCTACATTCGTCTTAATTTTTCTCAACATGGTGACAACATAATTCTCCTTTCAATGTTGGGTGAGAAAATATTGTAGAAGAGATATATCGTTGTATCAGAAAACCAATAGATTTTTATTTGATTTTGTTGGGGTGTTGTTTTTCTATATTTTTTTCCCGTATGTTTCCTTCTCTACCAAAATACTGAAATTAATTATAATAAACATATTTGGGGGGGGGGGGGGGGGGGATACAATTCACTCTTCTACATTTAATAAGACTGCAATAGCCAGATTATTCATTCTGTATTAGTATATAGATAATTTCTTTTTTCCGTGACGCAAACCGAGAGATAAATTATAAAAATACGAAAAATCACTTTCATGACGTAACGAAAGGGACAAATTTCGATTTTTGTGCTCCCTAATGATCAATGTAGTACGCATATAAAGAAATTAGCACACATTTCTAAAATTCGTTAGCATATAAGAAAACCATTGAATTATTTATATTTCGTAAGAATATTGACGTTTTATCAAAACCGGATAGTTATATTGGTAGTGAACCTTCTTCATATTAAATTATTTACGGGGTCGAAATGTTATACCCTTTGTGAAAAATATATACGATAATACGTAATATAGAAACCCTGTTTTTCATATTTATATCTTACATATTATTCAGTAGTATACATTCGAAAGGTTTTAAGTAGTACCTTTTCGATCGTCGATTTCATCGAATTATTACATTTTTTTTAATTCATCTTATTAAATGATCATCAATAATTTCTGACAAATTAATTTGATAAACATTGAACTTTAAAGAGTTACGAAAGAATTCCTTATAGAAATGACAGGTAAATTTTACAGTAGGTCATAAATTCTTAACGCGAATTTTACATTTTATCATTTATATCGAGATAAATTAGTAATAGTTTCTCGAATCTCCGAACGTGTACTGTTTCTCCTGGCCTGAATAATTATTACGTAACGAACGGCTGGCCATTAAGTATTCAGCATTCATTCATGGATTCATTGGTAGCTAATATACTTTGATATATTCAAGTGGGACCTAATTTCAATGTTCATTAAAATATGCAAATAATTATGCGACGTCCGCAATATCAAAGCACGATATTTCAAAAGAAAATATCGCCCTGAAAATGTTTCGACATAAATGTGTCGATGCGGCTGGTAAAGGCCATTGCCGTCATTAATGCCCCTACGTGCCATCCGCATGCGTCGGGAAACTGTTTATGGACAACATTCATTCGCGTCTTTAACGATGTACGGATTTATTTGTCCGAGGACATAAAACGGTATTTGCGATGGTTTCGCCGTCACAATAAAGAGCAGAACAACGCGTGCAATTAATGGCCGAGTGCAGTTACAGTTGCACTATCAGCCTCCTATCCCGCGATGCCAATCGAAAGCATCAACTTTCAACACGCAACGCGCTCAGCTCAGCTTTACGTCCAGCGCGCGCGAAATCCAATCCGGGGGATGCAACGCTCTTTCCCGCACTGATTAATCGATGCATGAGAATAATTAATTACATATCGTTATTACATTTCCCCCAAATAGTCTGGCTATTTCTATTTTCGCCTGTACAAATTTAATGGCCATCGATATTGCTCACTCACGACCTGCGCGTAATTACCGCAAAACAAACCTTTTGCGATATCCGCACCAAAAAGAGCTGTTTTTTCGGAGCCGGACGCAATATCGGCCGAATCCGCAATGCAATGATCTACGGAACATCAGCTTTGCAAATGTTAGATTCTTTCAAACATATAGGGCGAATGAGTCAATGATGGGGATACTCGGCTAATCTCAGTTTTTACAAGCGTAATCGGTAACGTTTAATAGGTTACGTTTTTTTTTTCGGCGTATAATAGTTTTTAAAACAAAGCCTCGAGCGTTAACGGGGACATACGTCGTTTTTCAAGGTCCGCCGCCTAAATGCGTGGGCAATAAATTAAAGTCCTGCGTACATAGTATGGCACACCCTGGTAATTCGATACCTCCGGGTCCACACATATTTTCCCGCGATAATTTTGCATAGCGTAACAACGGGACGCGTGCTCTATCGTATTCCCACATGCGAACATTGAGGCTAATTCGCACCGGATATACCGAACGGAGATTCAGACGGTGAGTTATGCGAGAGTGATCGGACAATCAATTTTTCGACGAACAAATTTCAAGTTTCTTCGTCCCTTCATTATACGTTGCGAAAGGCGCGGAACTTTACATCTTTAAGGGGGAGGCTTATTTACACGTTCTAGTTTGTCATTTGATATCGCTAATGGTTATGAAACACGGAAGGTTCACGAAAAAATGTCCCGCGCATTAATGAAGGCTGCAGTATAGTGTCGCCTTTCGGTGTCATCAAGATGCGTACGCCATTCAAGACGCGTACGCCATTCAAGGCATCAAAGCACGTAAAGAACTCTTTGATTAGATCTCAAGCTTTGGCGGTTCATCTTTTTTTTAATAGCTCGTGAAACGTGGGAAGTATAAAGCCCATGAAACAAAAAAAAAAAAAGAAACACATATAATAGCCATCCATTGTATTGTAGGTAGTTAGAGATAAAACGCACCTAATCGCCGAGTAATACTGACAGAAAACCGCTAAGAAAAATGGCAAAACCCCTTCAGGAAATATCCCTCGCCATCTATATCTATCGCTGACTATAAGTGCACGCTGTACTGGGACTGGGGTACCGTGCAGGAAAATCGAAAGATACGAGGGATTAAATCCCGCGGATCAGCCAAAAAGGCAAGGCGAGTGCATTATGATTAGGAAAAGAATAAGACGAAAGAGAGAAAATGCATCGTGAAATTTCACACATCGACGGGGGTACGTACTCGGTATTTATATTCGTAACCGTGGTGGCCGTAAAGTCACATCGGCGCCGTATTTGTGTTTCCGCACACCAACCGTACGATCAGGCTTGCTTGGATTTATTTTAGACTCGGTTCGCCCCACGGGGCTTTTAACAAACCCGTTTCCGAGACCGCCAACGAGGAGAAAATATCTCGTACATTAAGACGACACGTACCTTTGCCGATGGCAAGGATTTATCCTTGCTAGCTTTGAAATTTATATTTCATACGCAAGATCGGAGCTTAACGCCTTTTAGATCGTCGCAAAAGCAATCTTCCGAGCAGCTGATGTCTGAATTTCGGACAACATTTCTATCCATTTTATAATATGTATACTTTGATAAATATACTGATGAAGATGAAAAGAAAGTTTGATGTCATTTAGCGAGGCCATGAGAGATGGTAACTGTTTTAAAGTTTACCATGGTCACGACTTGGGGTCGAATCCTTCGTCGGTCTGTCGAAGGACGTCGAACGTTATTTGAATTTCCAGATGACCGATCGTCGATCCCGGCCAGCGTGGATTCGCTCCAATCGCGAATCAGCAGGGCAGTCTTCACTTGGATGGACGCGGACACCGAACATTCCCCCTGATTAAGACAAGCGATTGACGGTCCGTAATCCCCATGGGGTGGTACTGCGAACACTGGGAGAACAAGAATGCCAGTTCACGAGACCAGCTGCCGTAATGGTATTAAAGCTGCTCGTCCTCGCGTTAGAGCGCGCTAGAACCAAACAATCACTGGCACGCACGAATGTTCCCCATTGGCCTCTTCCCCTGCATCCACAAGCACTTTAGCGGTTGAGGTGCGTTTACCAGAGCCTACATCGAATCCCTCTTGCGTTAATCTCGAATGTGCGCAACCATGGGCTAAATATACGATCCAGCGACGTAGTAGGCGATTAAAGACAAACAAGTATCGCACATTATGAATTGGAAATAGTGCGTAATATTCATGCGCGTCTTTCGTTTGGTTGCAATATTGACTCTGTGTCTATTTGATGTGCATTGTGTCTTGCACCAGAAGTCTCTCGATGCACCCGGATCAAAGTGAAAATAATGTACGCGATCCGTTCGACTTGACTTACATCGAGAATATAAACGTATAGAATGTTACGTAAGCACGCGGTAATAAAAAAGTCTCAACAATAAGAGCATTCCAACTAATGCTGGCCTTGTTTCGACGTCGAGTAATGAGCTTAAACTTCGTACGGTACCAGTAACATTAATATTGAACGGCATTGAAGTAGTTGGCTCTTAATGCATAAAGTCAACCAACTGAACGTAGGTAACTGCATAAATCAAAGGTTTCTGCTGTTAATACATTATATTTAGGAAACCTGATGATATATCGTCATCGAAAATGCAGCAAATTTCCCTGTCCATAAAATTCTTGATGCGAATTCTTTGTTAAAAGTAACTAGGCAATTGGTTAAATAATTTAGGTTGATGAATTATGAGCCGTATCGATTTCCGCATGTGAAAACATTGGATCAACGAAGATAAAAATGTTTACGTGTGACTATAGGGTCATCTCGGAGGATTTATAGCCGGTTTACGATGTGCGGGACTCACGATACTGATAATAGCGATAACGAACCCAAGTCGATAAACATTGTTTTGTTTTGTTTTGTTTTTTTTTTTCTTTTTTTTCTCATGCTGTATAATCCTTGGCATCCTCGGTGCTCATCCGAAGGCTCATATTAAATAAATCGAATAATGAGACAAAGGGGGCGATTAAGGGCCACGTCTACGCGTCCTTTATTATTCTTTTGGAGCTGCGGTTTCCTTTGCTCGTTAATGAAAGACAGAATGTGACGAGAATGCAGTACAGTCTCCGGCAGTGTGCGACGACGACGTTGCAGCGTAAACGAGATTTTATGAGATTTTCGGCCGTGCTTATCCGCAGTCTGCTTGCCGAGGCAGTTTGCTTTACATGACAGCAAACTATGTTGAGGAGACCATCTTCGTAATTAAATTCCCAGATAATTTGAAACCTTGATTTAAACCCCAAAGCGGCGTACTTTCAGTTTTCGAACTCGCAACTTTTGGAGTTGTGAACTCTTTGCTGATCTAGATTTCGAATGGGGGTATTCATTTCAAAGTGCGGAACGAGACTATCGATCGGTGTGTACTGGAGAAAGTTTACGAGGGATTTTTGGCGGTATTATGGCATCGAATAGGGCTTAGCTAATGTTGCATTTTTGTGGCATGTGGTAAAGCTGTCGTCGTATCTGTTGTCGTTTCTGGATAGTAAAAAAAGGGGGTCATCAAGGTGATCATTCTTATTTTTTTGAGCATATTTTTTAATTTTGTTTTTACTATTTTTTTAAGCAAAAAGTGATAAAAATATAGAATGTTTCAATTAATAAAAGAAAAAAGAGAAAACCTAACATTTAGTTGAATTTACTGAATTTTTCGCTTAGTGTAGGATAGATATGGATTCTTTTGGTTGCGAGTAAACGCGGTTAAAAGCGTGAAAACAAAATATAGGTTAACGGAATGAGCAATATGTTATCGACAATCTTTCTACCAACACGGAAGGTTAGATACCAATTAAAGGAAATTAAGAGACAATCGATGTACGCCTTTTTAAACACGTTACACGCTGTAAATAATTTTCCGCTTTCTCCGAACTGTACACAATGTCCGTGCGTGCGTTACTTTCCCACAATTCGAATTAACAAAAATATATAGAGTCGCTCGCACCCCGTGGTAAATAAACCGATGGTGTACCCTTTACCTTTTCTGTGAGTCAGAATGAGGTTACCAGCGATAAATACTCGGATCGCGTATAAGACCCGCGGTTTGCTCGAAAACACGAACCACAATAACTTTCTGCGCGTGCGTTTCCCGTTGATACCAGAGCTCGAGGGTACTTGAATTGGGCAATTGAACGAAACTGCAGGTTTTTATCATTAATTTCTTTCCCGACAATGAAAACTGTTTGTTCTGCTCGATAATTGTGCAGCGCGCATTATTCGCAACAAGAAAGCACCGTTTGAAAATAAAATCAGATTATGGAAGACGTACATTCACAATAGAAAGCGATCGATGTTATTATCAGTAATCGTACGCGACAAAGCATTTCAAGGGAACCAATAGAACTTCCGATTATCGACGTCGAGAATTTCCCTCTTAGGAACGCGATACAAATAGCAGCATTGTTGCTTTACGACTACGAATGCTGAACAATAATTATGATTCTCCTGGCAGTAATTAAACTTCAGCCGCATTAAGATTTCCTTCTCTGCATTACGTGATAATGCTACAAATTACTCGCTTAATAATGTTTGCCTACTCGCGACGATAAACATCTCTGCAGAATTTCTACCCTTTGCCCCTCGAAATGTAATTTATTCTTCTCATATCATAAATAAATAAATGTCGATTTAAGTCATATAAAGCGCGACATTCTTTACGCTCTTTTAATCTCGATGATAATAAATCGTTACTATACGGCTGCATCGCATTATAATACATTAAACAAACGACGCTTGTTTATCGAAAATTTTAATAAGGTTTACTATAAGGTATTCCCAATAGTAGGTTTCAGTACGGCTATAATTAATCTGTCTGCGCGATCACAGACACGAACGATGCCTTGTTTTCGCAATGTCCATTTGAAGCTGGTTGTCAATCGAGAGGTGTCAAAAGGGCCTCGGGGCGAGCTCAGGTCGGATTAAGAGCTCCATGTTCGCATTCCCCGTCAGTCAGGGTAATCCCGCGCAGACGCCTGCCTGCTCTTTGGAACGCGTACGAAATAAATATCACGCTGTCCCGGCTGTTTAATAAAGGCTTACGCTATATAACGGCAACCGGCGCGTACAAAGGATTTTTGCCGGATGGCATCGCAAGAGTCGCGAGTACGCTATGAAAAATGGATTATACGCTCGACGTGTCCGTTTTTCACTTCATGCCGGACGACGCAGGACCTGAATCAGTCAGAGAGAGAGAGAGAGGTAGAGAGTTACGTACGTGTGCTTAATTCCAGAAGGCATGTCAATCACGTAGAGAGAATCGCTTCTCGAAAGCAGAGCAGGGAATCAGTGTCTGCATACTATTCCAAACTTCTGGCGCACCCCAATAACCCGCGCCCCGCCATTGGATACTTTAAGCGAAGTCTGCTATAGGTGTTCTTGTCGCGAAATTACTGGAAACTTTCGGATTATCCGATCGCCACCTGTGACACCCTCCTAAGGCCCCGAATGTCCTTCCTTCCGGCCATCTATATCGCGCGGCCGCAAACATTTGGCGTCGGGTATCAACGGGTTTTCGAATTACACGTAGAACAGCGGTGTTGAATCAGGCGGAACGCCGCATTGTTGCCAGTATCGAATACCGCAAGCTATCCGCCGGCCAATTATAGGACACCCTAATAATTTAACCGCGCTCCGCGCGACCCTGCCCAGATTCGTTCTTCGATAACGCTCCGCGCCTTATTCGTCCTTCCAGCCAGACTGTTTTAACCAAAGTGAGCCTCGAAACACGAAATGTTTTATGGTAACGTTACGACTCACTAATTACGGGTTGCCGATGCATTTTAGGCCAACTAATCGCACGTCGAGGGTGTCGAGCACATGAATTATATCGCGTACGCCGAGAGTAATGCCTGTTCGGAATGTTCCACCGCCGTGGGTGTGTTCCACTTTCGGAATGACAAAATAATTAAAACTTTCGAATTTGCGTAGCTTCCTCCCGACTTGTGGGGATTGATGAAATTACGCAAAGAGAAATTGATAAAATTACGCGAGTTCTGAAAACTATACCGCAGTTACAAACGGGAGGGGCAACGGTCTCTCCCTTTACGATGTTTCTCATATTTTCTGCTTTTTAATTTTCTTTGATCCCGAGTAAGTGCACTTGTGTCTCGGTTTCTTTAGAATTTTACCGCTTGACAGAGCCGCCACATTGCCGATGCTGAACGTTCAGATACATCCGCCTTTGACCTCTCAGCTTATTTAATTGAAGTGACGGTGATGCAAGAGGATACACGGGACGACGCCCATATTTTTAAGATGGCTTCTAATCTCGCGCGTTTAAATAGATCCAATATAGATATTCTTACAAGATGATAATAAAAACCAATTTCGGAATATAAAGTTTACCCGCCGTGGAAAAGTCAAGGATGATTCAAGTATACCGCTTATTTAATGTTGAGTTCAGCATCCAATGTTGCATATTACAGTTTTCTACACGGAGCGACCTGAACTCTTGATGTTTGAACATCGTGTGTCGGCGTGATAAAGGAGCATAACGACTTGCCTCCTTACGTATAAATTGCAAACACATTTCTGTAGCGCGGTAGCGGAAAGAAAGTCGAGGTAGCTTCTAGCCATGGTAAAACTTACTACAACACAATTTCGTTAGTATGAAGTATTTTATTTTTATTTTAGCACTGTGAATAGTTATTAATTTCCGGAAGTACATGGAAAAATAGTGACAGTCAATAACTGACAAAAAAGTAAGTCCTGATCTGTAAGGGTTATGATCGCTATGATCATGATCTGCACATCATGACCCGGATATGAATTGCATTACTCGAATCGCTAAGTATTCATGCGATCGACGATGTCGAAGTGAGTAATGGTTAAATGCAATATGCAGGAGCTGCTTCTATCGCTCTTTTTACGATGATGCTTCTTTTTCTTCTCGATGCGATTCACTGATGTCTCATTGTTTTACGACGCCGTAAGAACAGTCCGCTACGGCTCTGTACATTTCCATACATGTGAGCATAGACCCACTCTCTGAATTCCGTTTGGATTTATATTTCGCGCTCTTCACGCGTGACATCATCACCGAATTACGTGAGACGGGTGCGCGATGCTCGCTCGACTGGTAACCGAGACGTCGGCGTCGGCGGCCTCTCCCTGATCCATACTGTAAGGCGGTTGTACGCAAGGATGAAGAAGTTTCCATAACTCGATCTGCACTCTTCGAAGCCGGAAACTTTGACTTTGAATCCGTAGTCGACGACTTTAGCATTGAATAGGTATAAAATTTGCGACCGCGGAATCAATTTCAAGCCCCCAAAATACGCTTGATAATATACATTTGCATGCGGAATCGTGGATGCATTCGAAATATTTGCCAATCTCAGCGTTACCAGGGGCACGCATGTTTCAGGATGAAATTGAATTATTGCATTCGCCACGTTCAGTTAGCGTTGTCATCGACGGAGCCCAATCGGATAGTTGGGGTGGCTATCGCCGTTAACCGCAGATACGTTGGAAGGCAAACTATTTTACAAGGGGTGACCCTTGCCGGGCGAAGGCTCGGAATACATTATAAACTAGTGGCCGAGCAATTTGACCACGGGGAAATACGAGAGTCGAGGCTGCTGAAACCGAGTCTTCGTCTTTCATTACAACGGCAATCTACGGTTCGACCAATTCTCGACTCGTTCAAGAACAATTGTCAACATTGGTTATTCTCGTACCGAATCAAACTGCCTTGGAAGAACATGCACTTAATAGTTCTACCGTATAGTTTCGTGCCGTAATTTACAGCACTTGATAGGCGTCAATCTGCGATGTAGTTGATGCAGTGCCATTTTTTACCGACAACAACTTTTATGCGGTGTCACAGTTTTGCTTCGAGTACCATTTGGTATGATTTACAATCCAGTGACAGTAAAACCAGAGTATTGTTACGATTATGAAATTAGATTGGACTCTTTTACTTCTTCGTGGGTTACGAAAATTGTACAGTGATTTGGGAGGTAGGCTGTACTGTATATAGGAAGGTGTTTACATTTCGCGAATTGCGAACGTTTATTCGGCGAATTCGAAAACATTGTTGTCCGTCGAGGTTTCACGGTACATAAAGCGGTTCGTGACGCTCTGTATAATCAAAAAGTAAACGCCACTAATTATCACTATTGATACAGTAGAGGTACCAAATCCCTATACCCCCACCAAAAGTACATGCACGCCTGCCAGTCACAATTCAACTCCTAAGTGCTAAGGGAACAATTTTTAATCCTGGATTGTACTATCAGGCCCTTCCACTTTCGAACGACCAAAACTGCGTGTTTGTGATTGGTCGACCCCCTGTGCTTTGTCACTTTATAAGAAGTTGTTTCTTCAACGGGTAGTTACATATGTATGCATACAAGGCTGAATCCAAGTGAAAAGACAGGGTACGTACACACGTAGACTTGGGCGCGCATCTCGTTGTAACTGCATTGCAAATGGCGGCTGAAGAAAGGACTCAAACTTTAACCATGAGATTCTTTCTCCCGAGGAAATTTACATTTTTATAGGGTTACAACATACAAGGTGAATTTCCCCGACGAAAATAGCCTTGCAGAGGGATTCGCGCTTGGAAAGAGCCTGTTTCTTCTCGAATTCAATAGAGGCGTTGCGCTAAGATATATAGCATTGTGTCGGAAGAATTGTTACAAGAGAGAAGTGACAAAGATCGTGTATACAACAAACGAAACTAATATCTCCGACAAAGACGCAGAAATTCGAGACGCGCGTGCGGCTCTTTTCGATTCAGCTGAACTGTAAGGAGCGTACTTTTTTAGTGGTCGGATTTAACTCGATCCCCGAGCTGCTCTCGGCCACGGTTCAAAGGACGTGTCGGTAGGTGCAGAAAAAGTATCCGATTTAAAGGCGTTCGTGTTTACGAATCTATCTATCATTTTCAATATTCTTCCTCGCCTCCTCGTGTTCCTTTATCCATGATTTTATCGCAGATATCCGAGAGTATTTTATATCGCTCGGCAATTGCAAATCATTATATCCGTCGTATATGTGACGTCTCCTCCGCCGTACCCCTTCACATAATAGCGTGCACCCTTTGATATTGCGTTTCTCTTTGATTCTCTGCCGTAGTAAAGAAATCTCAAGTCATAACGGTATTCGAATATCTCCATTTCTAAGGCGATACGTCCAAGTTTTCCCGTGTACGTTCCGTCGTGTCCACCACTCGTCGTCCCCCATTTCCCGAACGACTCTCGCAGAGATCGATTTCGCATATATCCCCTTTGCATAAGGATGATCCCAGCGAGCCAGAAGAATAGAGGAAAAGACGCCGCGCGGACGATTCCGGCGGGATGAGCGCTTTGACCGAACCGAAATTAGAGGATGCCGAGGACCTAACCTAGACGAGGATCACGGATGCGCATCGGGCTCCGATCAGTCGGTAGTCAAAGACTAAGTAGATGTTTGACCCGGCAGACACACGACCGACGTATATGCAACGCGCACGTATATACACGAGTGCAACAACATTAGCCGTAGTAGTAGCGCACGGTGGAGGTGCATGTTTGCATGCCGGCACTCGCGTGACTTTCAATTGCAAAATGGCTGCGTTGAGTGAAAATGATTGTTGGAAGATTTTATTAGGGCGAGTACGAGCACGCGCGGGTTAGGGCTTTCCGCGATACGAGCGACGGCCGGGGATTACACACATCACAACAATAACCTATATTTTTCGTTTGCGAGTATTAGAGAGCAGTAGCGCGGATGAGAAATTTATAAGATTCATTCGAGCGGCATCATACTATACGGCAAGCCCGATAAATTGATTTCATTACTGGAAAATGAGATGATTGGCACGCATTTGCTTGGATAACCTATATATCGTCCAGTAATTTGATTTAGCGAGTCAGGATTTAAAACTCTCGCGCGGGAAAACAAATACAGCCGCGAGAGTATAATGTCCATTCGCTAAATGGACTCGTGATTTATTCAGACAATTAATAAATGACATCTTGCATGGGCAATGAAGACATTAAAAAGTATACGGGATTCGATATTAGCAGAGGTAGTAAATCCATTCAGTTTTCATACGGCAGCGAGGAAAATCCTCGGCAGACCGCCATCTATTTTTGCCGGAACGTGCGAGTGTTGTTGGGACGTGTATTTAATTTGAGAAGCATCAATTCGCGGTATCAAAATCACCAGCAGTGCAAAACCCTCCGAACTCGCTTATATATCACCAAATTATCCGAGCTATCGACGCTAATGTATGCGCGTCTCGGCAAACATAGGTACGCGTCAGTGAAGGCAGCGACTCCCCTCGCCGAGCCCCTGGCACTACGTCGAGCTGCGTAGGTATATAGCACAAGTTTCACAGTGTCGATCTACCAGGCCGCCATTCGAGGGCGCAGCACCGCGAAACTCGCTTCACTCGCTCTATCAGAGCCCCTATATTTGTGCACGAGCCGGCACATCGCCGTGACGTAGCTACAAGTATAACTGGAAATTATTCCGGAGTTTCCATTACCTACCCGCTGCTAAATACGCCGATCCCCCCGAGTGCGAGTCCCCGCACCGCCTATATACGGAAACTTCTCAAAGAGATTGATCTGAATTCAGACCCGTTTAGGTATCTTAAAGTTAAACATTAAATTCTTGCCGGCGAAGATGACTGTCTCGGTTGTAAGGTTAATTTAAGGGTATTCGATTCGACGAGGCACGCGGTACCGACGTGAACCCGGTAGGGGTGTTATGACTTTATAGGATGTAAAGGGACTTTTCATTTTGCTCTGACCAATTTATTCCGTTTAATTGTTACCTTTGTACAAAATTTCCTGAATGTACATTCTGTTCCGACTCTTATTGTCAGAGGGATTTGCATCTGACCTTTCGTAAATTAACAATGTGTTTAGGGAAAACGTGTCTAGCGGGATACACTTGTAAAATCTGCTCCCTCAGATAAAATCAAATCTTCCCGTCAGGCATTATCTGGTTTCAGAAACGTTACGGGAACGTTGACATTGCATCCATGTAACGTTTCAATTTTTGGCTCAGAAAAGTTTCTGTAACGTTTTGGAAACGGTGAATGTTCCACCTCAGAAACGTTACAGCGAAACGTTACATTTGAAATGTTTATGTGCGGTTACAATAACTGTACTGAAACTTCGCTGATACTTTCTATCTTATTTTAGCGACGTTGTCTCTATTACTTTCTACGTAAGATTCAGAATGTCACATTGAGACTTTTGTTAGAAATTAGCATCAATATCGAGAAAGCTGGATGTAACCTGTACAATAAAATTGTAACATTTCAGATGTCATTTCGAAGAAACGTTCATGATGTGACTTTGCAAAATACACATTCCAAACGTGCGATGTAAAACGTTTCTCAAAGCAAACGTTTTACACTTCTTAAGGTAACCTATCAGGTATGTTATTTTGTGCCACAGTAATTTTGAAACGTTGCTGGAACACTCGATGAGGCTGAAGCTAGCTGACGCGCGCGGCCGGCCGGCCGCCGAATCCATTGGCGCCGCATCGAAAAATTTCCGAGGGGCAACCGGCGATAACCAGC
>JAPYZR010002564.1:0-16502 GCA_030522945.1 Trichopria nigra
TCGATTTCAATCGTTGAATTAATCTGAAATTACTTTTGCATTTATAAAAAACGATACTTTCCTTAGGTGAGCGGTACACCCCCCGCCTCCCCTATATATGAAAACGTACCACCTGACATTTATTCGAATTTGTCGGTGATTACAACATCAGCGTTACATATTCAGAAACGCGTGCCCGATCGTTCCCATTTTTACGTGATAAACCTGCGGAATTTGCTCGCGATTTTTATTGGACCCGACGATGTTGACATAAAAAATCTTAGTTACCAATGCAATTTTGCGTCTTGACGATATTCGTAAAAGAGCACGCCTTATACGTCCCGATGCAAAAGCATTTTTCCCCTTTAATCGAACGTTACATACGGCACGTCTATTTTTCCAACGTGACGCGAGTGCGGAGGGTAAGCATATAGTTGCATTCGGTCTTGATAAAGAACCTTGCAGTTGCACTACCCCGTAGCTACCTCATGGCATCGGTTAAATCAATATCATCACGCGAAGGACGAACATGTCGAGTTCACGGAGATTGTCAATTTCGAAATGAAAACACACGATCCAGGAGCGACGTCGGCAGAAAGCCGCGTGACGCATTACGTTGACAGTATCGTTAACTAAACGTTTTGTAATGTTCTGATAATTGCGATATTTTATGAAAAGCATATTTTTCAACGAAACGAGTAGCAGATATAATTTTGACTATTATAACATTTTGGATGTTACAAATAAAAAGATTGTCGACTAAAAAAAGGTTTAGTGTGATTATTTAAAATAATTTTTGACAATTGACTTCAGGTTTGTAATCGTAGAGACTTGCAAACGATTTCAGCCATTTTCGCATGAATTTGGATAACACATATGTATATGGTTTTGTGGAACATTTTTTGAGGCTTCGATGCCATGTCGTCGAATTGAAATGTCATTTTTTTTTGGGAATATGAATAAATATTTTGGACACCGTGTATGTGATCATAAAAAAGATTTTCAAAATTTGGACGTTAAAAAACGACGAGTAAAAAGAAAATAATAACAAGTTCATGTATATATACTGTCAAAATAAAATTTGAATGAAAGTACATATATAACAGATAACAAAAATTTTTAATAAGTAAAATATGATTTCCATAATATGTATATATACGTGTTGATATGACCAAATATATTCATTGATAAAGTGTATTTTAATAATAGACGTCGACACGAATTAAAAATACGATAATCGCAATAATTTTAAGGGAAAAGACCAACATGACGCGTTTATACAATGGATTTTGCCGCTCATTATACGTCGACATTGGCGAGCGTAGGGGTGCGTTCGGCATGTTTATTACCGGTTTCACCCGCATGCACGATCGAGTTAATGAACCGTTATTCGCAATGCGCGAATTTTCACGGTGGCGCATAATTGACGGCTAATAATCAATATTAATCAATTGCTATATACTATTTCAATCGGACGACGGGCCTATACTATCCGCAGGCAGGTGTCGACAAAGTCTCGACATTAATGATATGCATGGACGGAACATCATGATGCATCGCGCTGATGTATTCTTCGACTCGGCATACATATACGTATATATGCGTACATTTTCGCATAATGGACAGATGAGTGAAAATTGGAGTGAAATTTAGTCCATACACATGGCGGTTTAGACGAGGTAAACAGCAGCCTGTCGAAGGGCGAGAAATCTCGGTGGGATCCGCATATATAGTCAAGTTGAGATTTCTCGTTGGCTATATACTCAATGATCGCCACATTTTGAAAATTCGCGTTCGCATTTCCTTATCACGCGTAATTCGACTCTCGACGATAAATTATTCTTTGTTGCAGGCCTCAAGGCCCTCTCGTAGCGTTGTTACGTTTTTGTTTAACGGTGATTGTTTACATAATTTTTTCCTGGATCGGAAAAGCCGATGAATAATTCAATAAGCAAGCGCGCAATAAAAGTTGACGGAAGCGTTTTTTGCCGTGATACATAATATAGCTTTTGAACGATGTCGCGCGATTTACTCGGGTATATCGGGTCGTTAAACCGTTCTCGGTCAGGCAGGCGATACTCGATATTAACGATCTTTTCAATGCCGCTAGATTGAAGATGCTGATTTTGTTACCTATTTTCATTTATACCATACTTGGTCCCTATTACTCGCCGATAGAGGGAAGCACGATATTTTTATATATTGGATAACGCATTGAAACTTAATGGGGTATGGACTACATATGGACAAATCCAAAGAACTTTTAACTTTTTTATTATGTAGCAATATATGTTGGTTGGCATTGTGTTTCTAGTAGTTAAAAGTAATATATCTGAGAGACACGAAGCAAATTGGTATAACAAAAATGATCATTTTGTTAATTAATCATAGATTAATTTCATTTATGCCATATTAGAATTATTCCAATATAAATGACGAATTGATTAAAAACTAATAAATAAACTGAGTCATTAGTCATCAATGTGCTTCTTTTACAAACAATGTACTATGCTGGTTTAAACTCTTATATATTCGAAACGTGATCGTTCAACAATTATCACTTTTTACTGCAGCACGTTAAACAAGAAATTGTAATTATTTTTATTATATGATCGTAATTACTTATCATACTTTATTGAAAAATGATCACGGTATCGCTGTATTCCTCATAAATGAGATGGAAAAATGTAACTTGCTTTTATGAATATATGGAAAGTAACATTGAGTCGATCTTGTATCGATAGTAAAAGTTCGGGAAGGTCTTGTAAATATGATTGTTGCTTGTAAACATATTTTCTACAATATCTCAGGGCACAAACTATTTCATACACATAATCAAGTGAATTTTAGCATTTTTGTTCACGTTATTGAATACGCCATTTTGAATGTTCCAGTAGATGAATGTTTCTTTAGTTATGGGATTTTTTTTTGAGAAAAAGAGAATTTAAATTAAAAACAATGAATCAAATTTCACAAATGTCAAGTGTGTGTTATCGCTACATGTACTTTTTGTGCGAATATGAGAGCGAGAAGTCGCTTTTGCTTTTTGCTGCCAACAAATTGATTCTCTGTCATGTCTACGCCGCCGCAAAACTATTTTTCAATATTCTTAAAAGCATTCCAAATCAAATTCGATCAATGGAAAAGATAAGTGCAACGCATAGTTACACAATAAATGTATTATATTTAGTGATTTAATAGCGACAGACACCAACTGACAAAAAAATTCCGTTTCATGAGGTTTTAATGTAGCTGCAATATTCGGTTGTAGACACACCCAAATTTGTTGGGTTGTGAACAGCCCTTTTTTTTCGCAAATCACAAAATATTGTCGTATATATATTGTATAATTTGTTATCGATCCTTGGATTCTCAAGTGTTCTCCGATCAGCGTTTGTTTCTGTAAGGGAATCAGCCGATCGTGAAAAGAAGAAAGCGGGAAAGGCAGCGACACCAGCCAAAACATCGGTTAAGCTCGCCAAGGCATCACCATAAAGGAGTCTCTGCCATCTGACGAGGATGTGGTCTTTTGCATCATTTGTTTGAAACTTTTGCCATGCAAATTGACAGCCGCCCATTCCATCAAATGCATTGATTGCGATCGGCCAGTGCATTTGAAGTGTGCTCAAATGCGTAAAAGCTATTGGCAATGTAAACATTGTGAAGAGGGTGAAGAATAATATCATCAATAGTGCCATTTTCTGTTGTTGTTTTGTCGTTAAAGGGTTTTGAAATCAATACATTCTCATTTCTTTATATATCTACGACGGTTTCACTTCATTTTTTTTTGGGTTGATTGAATCTTCAAATCTTCAAAACAGTTTGAAATCACATTCAAAAAATCACAGAAAATGAAGTAGATTTTTCAGAGGTGTCCGAAACCGACCCAAAAAATTTTGTTTGCCAAAAATGACGACTCAAATAAATGTTCAACAAAAATTTTCTCATCGGCGGAATCAATTTAGTTTCTTCAATATTAGTTAACTATAAGGTCTCTAGCTTTCCATACATATGCATATGTCTGCATAATATCTAGTTGGGCGAAATTTATTTTAATTTCGCGATCGAATCGGTTGTAATATCTAGATGCATTCTCTGTATCAGAATAAGTGGAAATGCACTTAGAATAAATTATAATTTGCTCATTGCAATTGAATAAATATGCACTTATTAATTAGTGACTTATCACTCCTTTTTTCATTTCAATAATTCAATATTCAGTAATTATTAAATTAATGCACACTTATTTGATTTATAAGCTTTTGTATAATGTCTAAGCCTTTGAAATTATTTTAAGTTAACTTTCACTTATCGAAATTTAGAAAGTAACTTTGTCGAATTTTATTAATTGATGTAAAGAAATTTTGGCGACAAAACCTGAGAAAATACTAAAATTAAGACAGCCAAATTTTAATTCTAACTAAATGATTATGTACTCCTTTCAATAAACTTGTTTTTTTATTTTTTTTATTTTTTAAACCTTAAATTTAATTTTCATAGTATTTATAATTTTCATATAATTATAATGTTTAATACATTTTTTAGCATGAAGAGGAAAAAGGAGCAAGTTTTCGTTTAGCAAAATTAAAATAAATCATAATTTTCACGGTTGTTACTCTTCATTGAATGAATATTCCTGTAAAGAATGAAACTCTTCGAGTACGGAAAAAAGGTATCTTTGGAACAATCATACTACGGCCGTATGAATCATAGTAATGATTCGGTGTCATAGAAACTAGTGCAAGATGATTTTTCTCACTTGTAAGAAGCCAATATATTTTAATTTTTTCATATTTACATCTGGCCACAAAATTATTTTTTTATTATGGATAAAAATTGTTGGTATTCTTTAAAATTTTTATGTAAGAAAAGGTATATCATTTATAATTTTACTTTGTTATTATACTTTTTTTTTTGTTTTAGTTTCTCACAAAAATTGAATAAGAATATAAATATTATAAAAAGGTTATAAATTTGAAAAATTATTTTGTAATGATTAATATTAAGAAAAATATCGGATCACGGTCTTCGAAATCTCCGATAATTTCGGTCTTATCGCTCACTGTAGATAAATCAGCATATTTATCACTATATGATTTTCGCAATTTGTATCGATCTGCAATTTTACAAGTTTGACAGGAAAATTATATATGAATTGACTCGTTCCAAATCCCTCATTTCATTAAGGAACTTCGCGGAAAATTGATAAAGCACTTGAAAAAAAGTCGATAACGTTTGTGGATTTCGAAATTTTAATGTACATTCCGCTCCGATGCATACGTTCGTATAAAATTTAATCTCTGCATGCAATTGAAAACGTACGTTCCGATTGCGGGACGGAGTAAAAAATGCAAAATTCTGATGCAACTTTCTTCGCATAATCATTGACCTTGCACGGGGCGATGTCTATAGGCCACCGAGCAAGTAATTCTCATCGGCCGATAGGACTTTTTCCCTGGCAAGATATATGCATTCAGTAATATAAGGCAATAACTTTTTGACCGCAACTGCTATTTTCAATTCATAATCGAAGGTGCTCACACGGTGCTTCCGCGTGCGAGCGAGTGAGAAAGTGCAACAATGCATTAATTTGGATTTTCGGTGGAAGGCTGCCCAGGATTATGGCACTGGGAATAATAGATGTCCATATCCTATTAGCGCGTATATATCTCCTGAGGGTTACGTCTGTTTTTGCCCACAAACAGGCCCGTTGTTACTCAGCCGTCATCAGCCTATCATCGGCCAGCATCAACCAACTATATATATGTATATATATGCGATACCACCCACGGCTGACACGCGTTCATACACGGAGATATATATACATATACGGTTCTACACGCGCATTGCCCGTTAATCCGAAAACCCATTAGTGCCAACTGATAATAGAATATGATCTATTTTCACCAATCTAAAAACGAAAAGGTCCGCGCAGTGTTGTTTTCGCGTCGTCATTTATCGGGCGTCCGTTTATCAACCGGGAACGAAACGTTCCCTCTATATAGTGTCGCTGATAGTGTAAGAAGAATATATACATTTTGTTTTTAATACAATTGACGCTTTTGACGCTTTCTAATTTACCAACGTACTTGTACGCCTTACTTTGCGAAAGAGTGTGATAATCCACTTTTTATGACATCGATAGTTGTACGAAGCTACTCGGGTCATTGTTTTATATATATACATAGTTATCGCGCGAGAGTCGAAAGTTTCGAAATATGCAGACTTGGCGGAGTCGCCTTTAAAGAATATATGGAAATTGAGATACGAGAGCGAGAGATTTTTTCATTATAAAAGCTGACTTCGCGACTTCGGTCGTTATATTACGTAATGAAGTTTTTGCGGTGGCCATTTCGCGCACGCAGTTTTACGATATCTAATTGTACAAAAATGACAGAAGATTCGTTAATATTACTACAATTCCCATATGATAATGAATATTTTTACAATTGTTTGGTCCAATGAAAATTTTCTACGTTTTTAATACGTTAACAATATAACGGATCTTGAACTATTGTGTCGCATTCTCTATGTATATATACTATATGGCGGTTACGTAAAACTTACTAGCGCGTGGACTGAAGGTGCTTCGTTCGTTTTTATTCATCGAAATAGTGAAATATAGCATACGGAGTACACTAAAGTAGGTAGGGTGACATAATCGCATTGTTTCCCAGATCAAAGGAAATGTAAGAATTCATATGACATTTTAACGCGTCCGTTTATTGCGATATGATGGATGTATATTAGAATTTATTGTTAGGCAATTTTTTCTGTGTTCATAATTGTCAGAGATTACTTATTATTATACGTGATTATTCAACGCGTGTAATACTTTAATTGTTCTCATTTTTTTTATTCTAAAATAGTGTTTCATTTGTATCTTTAATTTTCATTTTAATTCTAGAAAAGCCTCAGACATGAATATTAATTTACGGCAATAAAAAATCATATGCTCGCGAGTTTGTGGTCTCAAATAAACATATTGTGTTTAGATTTATGTTATATTTATAATATATCGATATAAAAAATAGAATAACATAGATTAAACAAACGTATTTTTGGAAACGTTTTATCTCAATGAATTATTCCAACATATCAGTATTCTAGGTTATATATATATATATATATATATATATGTAAGTTTTTAAATAATAATGATAAAAATAATAATAAAAAATGATTTGATATTTTCAGCAACAATGTTTAAATAATTATTCTATTTTACTTTTCGGATTCTTCGGGCGAGAAGAAGATCCTCATCCTTTCTATTTCGTTAGGATTTACCTGATCAGTTTACTTCAGTATTACAATTTTTCCAATGTACATATAAATTATATAATACATATGTATAGAATTCAAATAACAGTTGTTAAAATAAATATAAAAAAAAACATTAATGATATGTGTAGAAACATTAAGAAATGTCTGTATAATTTTTATGCGCAAACGTTAAGTATATAAGTTACTAAAAGAGATTATTATTAAAGCAGTGCTTGTCGCTTAAAAAATGAGATGTAACATACTTTACGTAATGACATATATTATAATATAAGCATTTGATATATAATTTTGGGGCCATGATGGGGGTATTTAGTTGCGTAGTAAGTACAAAAAAGATCCAAGCACACCTATATTAAGTTACAATGCTGATAAAATACTTCATCTCAATGGAACAATATTGTAATCATGATGTTCCAATTGTACTACCCACGCGGCATTTAATATCACAGATATATCACAGTAATATCACAGCGGACATATAAGCTTTCTGTGATATTATATGTAATATTGCAGAGATGTTGTGATATATCTGTGATATTAAATGCCGTCAGTGTACATTTATTGGTGGGATATTCCGGTTGCTTTATATCTTATTAGGAAAATTAAGGAAGAAAGTAGGTCGAGACGTCGATCGATTTGAACCGTGACGTATTTTTCATTTCCCTTATCGGCGGTAAACCTGGTTGTTTTGTTATTTTTAAAGTTTTCTAATTAAAGCTATGCGATTTCACGAGAATAGACTAATTTAATTTGCGTTCGGTTATAATTAATGTTTTTTATGGAAATGAACTGAAAATGACAATACGTCACAATTCTTCTCATGCGTATACTGCATACGCTTTCGAATTATTTTATTCTGCAAAAATTGCAAAGATTAGTTTTCCCGCTTAAAAAGACGAGTGCTATATATATGGTATTCACTCTGGAGTGTAATTTTCCAGAAAATATAATGCATATCAATCAGAAACCTATTATTTCTTATCGGCAATTACCACGTTAATTTTCGGTAAATATTGAATGAACTCGAATATCGATTATCGAAGAACAAGTAGGACTCGTATATCGTTTTCTGTTAAACGAGTAAACAAAAGCTCGTAAATGTCTGGTTGAGGAACAATAATTTTGTTGTGTTTTCGAAAATGATCGAAATGCTAACTCACAACCCATAAAGATAAGGCGGGTAAAGCATGGAATTGCCGCAAACGGAAAACCAGAAATCAACGTGCGAGCATGCATTTTCACGATTGTTCATCATAGTTTCGCTTTCGATTTTTATACCGTACAAAGACTAATTTAACATCTCATTATACGTAAAACACGAGCCGTATCGAACTTAACATTTACTTAGCCGTGAATGTATTCGGAGTTGACCTTAACATTGAAACCTGGGGCTTGTGAGTAGCTCACAAGATTATTAGCATTTAGAATGACAGCTTGGGCCTTTGTACGAAACAAATTTTAATCTTTTCAAAGCACTTGCGATAGTTGCACGCAACTTTAGATAGAAATATAATATAATTACTTGCATACTTAATAATCGAAAATTTTTTGCAATTTCAGTTTCCTAGTGTATGGAAAATGTAGTTAAGGTGCGGGTCTATAAAGTAACATTAATCGACCTAACCTCGAAACAAGAAAAGTATAGGTGAATAATCATTAATGATTGAAACTTTTTTTACAAATTCGGACTCAAAAAGGGTAGATTTTACACAACATATGAAATTGACCAAAAAATTCCAGTGTAAATCATGGAAAATTAAGTGAACATTTTTGTAAATCATTTTTTTTTTTGCTACCTATATTAAAAGTAATTTGTTTCCGAAAGTTCTCAATTAATTTTAAACGAATATTACTGGAATTTTTTGGGGAATTGTATATTTTACGTATAGAATCACACTTCCAGAGCTCAAATTTTGAAAGAAGTTTCAATCATTTGTTATTTACACTTTTAATGTTCAAAAGTTTGGTCGATAACTGTTCTACTTGAGAACCCCCTTAAGAAGGCTCTGTCATGGAGAGTCAAAGCGTTGGACGAGGAAACTATACGTGTATTCCCGATATCATTTTTTATTTCTCATCCTAACCCTCATATTATTAAATGACATGGCATTCATTTTGTTTTTTATCGACTTTTATAATGTTTCTCGTGATTTTTTTAACGTTTATTTATACGTGATTGAGGAAAAATTGATATGACTTTATATTTGGTCTACATTCGATATCTTAAATTACATACCCAAGATGTTGTTCAGTTCCTAATAATTTTCGGAAATTATCAATTTGTTAATCCTGCTCAAATTTGTTGTACATTATTTGTACATTTATTTTGAGATGGGCAATTTTTATCTTATTTTGTATGAAGCCTTTATTTTTTTACTAATAATTAGTACAAATTCAACTAATTGCATACAAATTTACATTTACAAAGATGTTTTTGTAACATCTGTAAAGAATTTAATGGTATTACTTATTTATAAAAAAGATTACTTTCAAATATTAACTCGTAACGTTGAAAGAGCTATTGACAGATTGTATAATTGTAACAATCTGCAGAAGACAATTGAGAAAATGCGATGATTCTCGAATTACATCGTGTTTTATATTATTACATATTATTGACGTTTACTTAAAACTACATCTATTGATTTGAATATTTCTACGAGACTGTAGTTTTTTTTCGATTTACATTTTTTAAATTCATTTTCTAGGTCATTCTCATAAAATCTTTTTATATGAAGTAATTTGTCAATTTTTCTCAAGATCAAGTAGTGTTTCGAATAATTCGACAAAAGTAAATAAAGTCATTTCAATTTCAACCTCTTTGCGCCACATTTCATTCTTGAATTTTCAATGTCACCGAACGTTTCTGACACAGTTTCGGCGATGAGGAAAATCTGAACATTTTTTATGCTTGAATATCATTCGTTACTATTTTACTTAAGATCTTTCTGAACTCTGACGTTTGCATTTAAAGTTGGAAGAAATTTATGTTTACATTTGTCAGCAGTTAAGCGTCAGACATGACTTTAGACTTAATCAAAGGTATTCGAATTTCAATTTTATTTTTATTTTTTTTTAGCTTTGATCGTGCAAGCTTTGACATCTCGTGATATGTTGAAATTCGAAGATCAGCAAGACATCTTCGTGCATTTTTACTGCAATTTAATAAATCGACGAATTCTTCCGAATGGTATTCACCCTGAACCATTTCATTCTGAAGCAAATTTTTCCGCTGCACGAAAACAATGTGTATCTCAAACACATTTCGCACGGTATGTTACTATACTGATCGAGCCTACGGAATGTTTGGTCTTACAATTATCATTCTTTCCATGTGCCAATCGTACTTTTCCACTCGGAACTGAACTTGTAAATGAAATTCGCGACTTGACATGATTTTAACACAAAAATTGACTATTCCATTGTCAGAAAAATAACACTCATGCCTATATGTGGAACACAATCACACTATATACAGCCGAAACCCATCTCAAACTACCTTCTCTCAGCACAAGGAGCGTCGCACCTACGTCGTCTAACTTTTATTTCGTCGATCGAACTCTGAGACGTACAAACGTTCAGCACTGTAGATCACACTGAGGGGAATAGTTTTCGCGCACTTCGGATCGTGCGCGCGATTCCACCATGTACCTATGTATGAACGGACGATGTACACTTGATTTCATCGTATTTAGCCACGCGCGTAAGGGTTCGAACGATTTAACTTTGGGTAAACTTGGAAAATCTCTTGAAAATGAATGAAATGTAAAACCAAAAGTAAGGCACCAAATCTAATTACCAGATTCCAAGATCGTCGATCGCACGAAGTACTAAAGTATGGTTTAACGTAATCTTAATTGGCGTGGGCCTTTTGCGAATCGTGGCTGCTCGTGGATGCACTGGATCGCGTACAAATGTAGCGCGTTCTTTTTAATCAGTGCTAATTCCCCTCCTTAGAGACACTGACGGTCGGTCAGTCATTATCGAAGTAGGGAGACGAACTGTGCGGCGTTTCGGGCCCCCAAGAATGCGGCCGCGCCTCTTATCTTTCGACTATTTCATTGGATGGCACGAGAAATAGCGGGCGGGTTTCCCTTACACCGACGTAATTCAGAGTTTTCGTTGAAACAACGATGACGTATTATTGTGGCCTTTAGAAAGGACGCGAACTTCAGCTGTTGACGATGTAATGTGATTTTCGACGCGATACGATTTTTAAATGTCTCAGACTTGAATGTTTTGAATACCATTCGTTATCAATACAAATTTTGGAAGTTTATGTAACTTTTTTGTTAAATTGGGACTTTGGATCTACGATTGACTAATTGCGGAGGGTTTGTGTATTTGATAGTAATATATAGTGAGTTAAGGGCATCGATCATTTTTGTATCGATGTCACGAAACATAAATGAATTTATGATATACTGGTGATAGCTATCGATTCTAATATAACGGTTTCAATATAAAATATTATAATTTAATGGCATACAAAATGGTATATTTTTATGAATTTCATAATTACGTACTGATTAAAATTTTGCATATATATAATGCAATGGACGTACAATGGACGTGCATTGCATGAATAATAAACGGAAACACAACTAAATTTTCTAATATACAAAAAAAAGGACTTTCAATAATTGTCCAATGTCAGTGTGAGTTTGGACGTCCATTATTCGTATATATATATCTCGACATTCAACGTATGTCAACTCTCGTTCACAGACGATTGCACGAAAATTGGACGAATCATGGACATCCAGTGCTTATTAGGTAATGGAATTCCAAATTCACGTGTACAGGTATAACGGATCGGCGATCAATATAATGTCAAGTTTTTGTGCTTTGCAAAACCTATTTATGTTTTTACGTCTGTTATACGTGCACAATGGATGTCCATGTTACGTCCTTGCCAGTGACAATTTTACTATTTGTCAATGAAGGAAACATTAATTATGAATTAAATAAATCGCTGTAGCGCTTCTTAATTTATTTAACGTTTGTATTTTTAGGCCTTGTCTGTTACAAATTATGCCAATTTGCTTATTTTTTGACAGTTCTATCAATTTTGTCAATTTTGATTAATTTTGTTGCTTATTTTAGTATATAAAATCAGTAAATTATAGTTAAAAAAAAAAAAAAAAAAAAAAAACAATGAAATCTTCGAAAAATGTAACGAAAATGCATAGATCTCATTATAAGATATTTTTAATGCCCTCAATAATGTTTCACTTTTTTTTTGTTAACATTTTCTTTGGAATAAATCAACCTTATATTAACGGCGATGAAAAAAACATTCAGGAAATACAGAAGTATTATTGATAAGAAGTAATATCAGATGTTTCAGCTTTGGTTTTCTTAATGGAATTTTAATGAATTTTGAGTTTTTTTAATTACTTTATAAAATTATGTTTTATCAATTCTAGTTATTTTTTTATTATTGTCACTGAAACTTGGGAGCTTTTGACATTTCTGTCAATTTAAAAAAATATTACCAAAATTTAAACACTAATTTTTTGTTGCCTGTTTTTGTTGTAAATATCTCATTTTTTTTAGTTTCACCTATTTATTGTTATATTTAATGCCCGTTCGTAAATTTTAATTTATTTCAGTTGTAAATGGTAACGACAGAAGACTGTCGTTATTCATTTTAATGACAGTTTGTAAGAGATATTTTAGTATTCCTCCAAATGGCGGTGGATATTATTCCTTCTCATTAGTTTGAACAAATAATAAGTAAAAAACATTCAATAGCGTTATGAACTTTTCTTATTTCTTTGAAGTTAGCAATTTTCGCCTATGTTTAACTTGTGACACATTGATGATGTCATGGTAAATGCATGTAACATCTCGCCCATAAAAAATTATTATGAGTGATCTTCTTCACGAATTATACTTTAATTGAGATTTTTGCCGATTTGTATATGTTTACGTTATTTATCTTACAAAAATACAATTTGATTTCTTCAAAATGTCATTATTTTGAATATTAAAATAAATTTTTGCACGGAAAAGGCAAATATTTTCCTTGACGACTTACCACAAAAATCATAAAGTAAGCCCATAATTGCAGGTTCAACATTCCATGAGTGAGGTTAAGTTGGAAACAGTGTAATTTTTTTATTTATGCAAAGTAGTAAACTTTTTTAAATAGCTTTGCGAGCGGTACATTTCTATACCTCGTTTAATTGTTTGTATTGAGTGTCGTCAAGGTAAGTTGACTGCATTTACTGAATGTAGTCAAACGGTACATATATACATATATATATATATATATATATATATATATATATATATATATATATACACATAACGCGATATTAATTACAATGGCCAACACAATTTCACTTCGAAAAATACTAAGATATCTGATCGTACTTTTCCATCGTTATTTTGTTATATTATAGATCAAAATCATGAAAGGTTATCTTGCCGACAATATATTGACAATTGACCTTATGACTAATAATTTTGTGCAGAAATGACTTCCAGAATATGAATACACATATTGAAACAGAATACATGTATAATATGTATTATTTCCCGGTATAGAAGAAATATTTTTTAACATTGTCATTGATTAACTTTCAATGATTCATTAAAGAATTTAAACATTGAAGCCTTTAAAAACTTGGCACTTGGAATAAAATTTACACAATTATATCTATGTACGTACATCAGGAGCACATTTTTGATCTTACAGCGATTTTCTCGTGATCAAAAATTCCTTACCAAGACGTAGGTATTAATATAGACGTTTTCAAAATATTGAAAACTACTCGTCACCATTATTGATTATTCTTGATCTTATATGTTTCAAATGATATTTTATGCGCTCTAATAAATTTTTGTAATCTTACAAGATTTTCGTACAGATGTAATATAAAGAATAATGGTACAGAATGGGCAATTGTGGGAACAAACGGTTGAAGTCAAGAAGGAAAAAAGTGTAACACATGGGAAAAGTAAATTAGAAAAATGGCCTTGTCCGAAAGAAGGCAACAGTATTTGTTTCTCTATCTTACACTGACGCTGATGGTGATGAGTATAAACGTTAAAATAAGAGAGGGAGAGAGAGAGAGAGAGGGAGAAAGAGAGCCGCCATATTTCTTGAATCGAAAAATTAAAATAAGGTGGTCCTTTTTATTGTAGTGATAAAGGGTAGAAATAATTACATTATTTAAAGAGGCCGGATGAACTCATTTTAAACAATATTTATACAAAATTAGATGATGCTGATACATTGTTGATACTGAAAATTATACTTTTTTTTTTAATTATATTCAGTATTCATAGGTAAAGTAAATTGTAATGTTTAAAAAATTGGATAATTTTATTTATAGTTGTTTATTATTAAAGATGACATTTTTTATTTTGATTAAAATAAAAGTCCCTGGTGCATTTTCCATTACCATATATATACATATAACCCAATGGAATACTTTAAAATTAAAAAATTAAAGAAGCTTTAGAGCTTGAAAGCTTTTAATCAATGAAGAACGGTAATTTTAGTCTCGTTTTAAAATTGTGAACAATTTAAACATTTATATAAAAAACAAAAATACTTTTAGATTTTGAGTTTTGCGAATGATAAAATAAACTAAAATTGATAAATTTCAGAAAATCAGCAAATATCTCTTCAAATCTATTTTGAATATCAAAAAATAATGGACATGAAAACAATAATTATACGTTGGCAAATTACTTTACGTCTCGTCACAAATCAGTTTAACTCGACAATTCGAATTCCAAGGTGGTGTATGATAAGACTTCAAACTGAGGAATTTATACGTCATTATCTGATTGAAACAGTACAAAGCTTGCTTCTGTTGTCAGTAATATAGTATAGAATTAAGAAATCTCACTCACAACAAGAGCGAAATTTCCTTGCGCTTATATATAATGAATGGGGGGGGGGGGGGGAGTAATTAAGAAACAATAGGAAGTGAATTTCACTTTGGTGGTCAGTTTCTTGTAAAGGAAATATTCTCAATCAGCAGCAGAGGTAAAGCGTTGCAAATGTACTCATTATTAGTTTTTTAAGAACTGATTTGAATGTAATTGAATGGTTTCGTTTCGATATAAGTTAAATCCTCAATAAAATTATTGTATCATAATTTTGATTCAAGATTTGCAATTAAAATCTCAAAGGAAATTTCATTTCAAACTTGTTTGAATTTTGCCGAAAGTTTCTAAAATATATAATATTTATATTTAATATACTTATTCACAGATTGTAAAGCAGCATTTTTAACTGTGCCTCATTATTATTATTATTATTATTGTTATTATGTTATTATTATTATATTTTATTGCAAGATACAATGCACTACATAGAAATTTAGCGGTTTTTTACTTGTCATTATTTAAGAAAATATCGTATAAAAGAAATATACTACTTCGAGATCTAAACCAATTTATCGTGTCCAAATCAAAGCATAAAACACTATTATATTGTTTTACAATTATATTTATAATTTATTTATGACAATTTATTAAGTTTTCATGTGCCGCCCCCTAGGAGAGTTCAAAATAGTGAAGAAATAGTAAAAAAGTTAAATCCCACCCAGGTTGGTAAAGATTGATATCGAGGCCCATATGCTATATCGTTAACCAGTTATTATAATATGGCATTCCTATACACATTTAAACACGTTTTGAGCACATCTTCATCTTTACAAATCAGACTAGGATTTAAGTCACACTATTTTTTCAGTAATTTGAACCCTTCTGTAGGGGTCGGCGCATGAAAAATTAAAAAATTATCGTATTTGCGATCACCAATATACATAATATACATACCTAGAATATAATTAATTTTTCAATAAATTTTAAAATTTATTTTAAATTTCATGTTATTTCTGAAATATTTTATGTTTAAAGGCTTTATTTCCATTTCTTATTGATAAGTGAAAATAGGAATGAACTTGGCAGTGGTCGATTAAAGTAAAATATTAATTCCAGCCTTCCTCATAAATCTCTCGTTGCATACGCAGTGACAATAGCGATTAGCAGATGCAATATAGCGATCAGAAAAGAAAATGCCTACGTATCAGAGTGAAAGAACACGTTAGATAATGCAAGCTTGATCGATTTTTTATCGTTGACCACTATCAGCGCCACATGATTACTTAATATATATTTAACGTATTGTCTATATGTAAATGAAAAGTAAAAAAAAAAAAAACATAAAAAAAAAAAATAAAAATAAAAAAAAAAAATGTAAAAAAAAAATA
>JAPYZR010002565.1:0-29060 GCA_030522945.1 Trichopria nigra
TCCTTTCTCCCACGGATTCTTGATAACATAAGGATGAGATTTAAGCAAATAACAATTTTTCGATTTTTTCATCGATTTTCGCGGGAAGGTCCCCTTAAATTTACAATATACCTACGATTTTTGCTACCCATTGACTTCATTCAAAATAGTAAATATATAATCGCTGCCTAGTAATCAATGAAAAAAGATTGAAAGTTCAAATGTTGAATTAAGAAGGATTGGAAACTATTATTCGGTATTTAAAATTAATCATTTTGAATCCATATGAGTCCTATTTAATACAATTTTTAAACTTTGAATATAATTATTACCAAATAGTATATTACCTAACGAGGGTAGTAAAGTGGACTTTTACGAACGAGTTAGGTATCCTATTTTTTGTATGTTGGTAAGTAAAGATAAAGCTTGAAGTACTTTAGTTGCCTCGTATTATAGTGCTTAAAGTGAACGTTTACGCATTGTGGGTGTTGTCATGCGTGAGATAGACAAGTTATGCATGAATTAAAAGAGGGATGCGTAAAGTTAAATGTGTAGCTTTTTAACTTTACACGACTTTTTCACTTTACGCACGACTTCTTTACTTTACGCATGACATATTGCAGTGTGCATAACAGTTGACTTTACGCACTGAAAACTGGTGCCTAAAGTACTTTACGCACTAACTTTACGCACTAACTTTACGCACACAATTACAAAAAAGTATTGTCAATGAAGCTATTTTGGCTTTCTATACTAAGATGGAGAAGTTATAAGTCAGATTGGATTCAGCATAAAAAATTACCAGTCATTAAAGATTATATATAATTAGTTCAAATTAGACTTCTTAAAAAACAAACTCAAATGATTGATGCGTCTCGGGAAGTGTTGGTAATTTGAAATTTGAATCAACAAAATGAATCCTCAAGATGTAATAGTAGCACGGCTAAAATGATGTTTTACCGACTGACCTAATACATAAATTTTTAAATCATGACTTACTTGTTAAATCCTATTCGAAATCACAATTTCATCATATAACGCACCATTGGATAAAGTGATAATATCACATTTGTCAAAATTTGCAACCGATAATTAAAAAGAATTTTTTAATTTTTTCGTGACCCTAGTAGAAAATGACACCAGTTACTGCCCAATTTTTCTGGCCTCTATGTGAAAAATAATAGAGACCAGAAAAATAGTCATACACTGGTCATATTTTCTACTAGTAGGGTTCACATTTTTAACCCTATTGCTTAAATTAATATTTAATAATGTATAAACTAGAAGTAAATTATTTACAAATGTAGAATTTTTTTCCTCTTATACAACTAAAAAGAGATATAATAATAAGTAGTAAATAATGAAGAGTGTTTTTTATACTCCCCCTCTTTTTTAAATTTGAATCATAATTAAAACAATTCTGCTTCGTATCAAGAATGGAATTATATTTTAACTATTAGTCTTTTCAAGATTTCTTCCTTTGATAACTTTAAAACGTAAAACGCGTTTAAAACGTATCTGGAATGATCTCGATGCGGCCTCCCGAAACTGTGCCACTTTCACAGAATTTAAACATCGCATATCGACAAAGATATTATGTTACTTTCTTTTTCTTTTTCATGTATAACGAAGCATTTTATTTGTATATATTTGTAAGGACCAATGTATGGTCCGTAAATCAATAAAAAAAAATAAAAAATAACTTCATATGACATCATTCAAGTATTTTATATAATTTCATCATTTGTGACATATACGTAAGTAGAGCGTCGATACAGTAATTTCTTTTCGAGTTTCTTCTCTAAGCACATTACGTATGTACATCAAGTTTTTCAACCCATTGAGTTTATGCATCGAAATGTTGAACATGTGTAATGTATAAGGGATGGGTCTAGAAAATTGCGGGCTATACACTAATGATCGTAAAGGCGCCATTATATCGAAGCGTTATTTTAACGATGGGTTACTGCATCGCCGTTGTACTGTACTCATGTAACATGCTTGTTTTATTTTAGATTTTCACATAAGTAATATGGATTTTACAAGTAGGGCGATTTGTTTACCTGCACATAAAGTGGATTTATTATACAATAAATGTGTATATGTTGATTTTAATTTTGTTATCTTTAAATAACATCCTTGATAGAACTGTGTATTAAAATTGGGAAGAAACGCTTTGATTTTCATAATCGCTAAAATGTATATAAAAGGAAATTAAGTTAAGGCGTAATCTGAACAAATTTAAATATATTTCAGTATTTCGAATCTACATTTTGCATCTTCACAAATTTGATCGAAGTATATGAACTTTTAATTTCTTGTAAGAGACTTTTTGATTATAGAGCAAAAATATTATTTTGAATTAGAAAGTATGATATGCTCAAATGGTGATAAAGTATTTTTCTTAGTTGACGAATGTGCGTTATATATTCTTCAATTCTTAACATAATCGTATGTACAATCCAACACATGGATGTATTCTTTGTATTCCTCTGCATATTAGCCACTTTTTAGATAAAACAATTATAAACGTTTGAGAGTCATTTCAGAAATTAATAAGCATTCATTATTTAGGTACGATGGACTTGCAGTGGCACAACAGCAAGCTCAAAAATTCCAAGAAGAATATCCAAAACAAGTCGTAGCATCGCAACCGACTATTGAAGAAGCACCCAGGAGCCAATATCGTCAGAAATCACGAGGGTCTGCCCGACCAAAGCGACAAGCTCCTCAGTACGATGAACAAGCAGCACCCCAGCAACAAGCTCAACCTCACGGGCAACCACAGTACAGAAGAATTTCTCAACCAGCCCAAGAACCTCTGCCACATTACTCGACCAATGTTCCCCAATCCATTAAAGATATCTTGAAGTTCCAGTCGCAAGCTCCATATGACATTTTTGCCAACCACGTCACCTACAAAGTGGACGCTAATTACGTTCCTCAACAAGTACAGCATCAAGCACAGCCGGAATCGCAACCGCAACCACAGCCTCAACCACAACACGAGCCTGTTTACGCACAACAACAACAAGAACCTCAGTACCAAGGTCATTATGACCAACAGCAGCAATTGGGCCAATTGCAATATGATGAACAGCAGCAGTTGGGCCAATTGCAATATGATCAGCAACAACAACTAAGCTCGGCTGATTATCAGTCTGCGTATGCTCAACAGCCGTCGAGCGCTGACCAGTATCTGCAGAATTCTTTGTATACACAGCAGCAAACTAGTGCCGGTCAATATCAAGGTCTAAGTACAGGGTACAGTCAAAATCCCATTTTGAAGCAATCGGCTGATTATTCTGCAGCGCAAAGTCCGCTTTACAGTAATGCTCAGCTTCAAGCCTACAGCGATCCCCGGGGACAAATTCGACCCGTCAAAGAGCAACAGTATTAAAACCACTTTTCAAATTACTGTTATAAAAGGGACGCCTCCTTTTGTGATTCTTTCAAACCGCAAGTTTGAAAGGATTACAAAAGATAGAAGAAAGAATTAAGAATAACCTTAACGCGTAAACTGAAATCGCTTTTTCTTCAGTTCGGACGTGTTTAGGCGTGTTAAAGAGCTGTGGTTAAAAATGTAAATGTAAATTTTCGTCTTCCGGTTTAAGAAGCATGGCATACATTACTTTATGCTGCTGTAATGCATCAAATCATTGATTATTCAATTACCGAATGATCGATCGAATGCGTGATGCAATTTACATCGTTATTCAACGGATATAACTGGGATTTCTTGAAATCGACAGTTTACAAACGGACGTATGAACTGTGTTATTTTCAAATAACTTTGTTAACCCAAAAATACCCTACGAAAATGAGAAGTAATTTTTAAATGCGTGCTTGCAACATTTGCTCGTTAATTTGACTAATTGAACAAATCGATAGTTCCACTTCTCCCGCCGCCCCTCTATGGTATTTTACACAAGCGTATACCGAATTCTTCGAGAAAGTTGTACCTTAACATTCCAGATTTGCAACTTGATATAACGGAATAAGTGCACCATATTTACATACGTTCTCGCAACAGATGATTTATCGGAATGGATTTGCTGACTTTCCACTCGGTTCTTTAATAAAGCGTATGTATTGGAGCAATCCGGAAGAGAATGACTTGAGAACGGCTGGCATGAGGGAAAGGCATTTGCATTTTTCAAATCTCGGAAACTTGTTTGGGTTAACATCTAGAGCAGTTTTACTCATTTTCTTGCGTTTAGAGGACGAAATATCGCAAGGCCACATTGAATATACATTTAAAGCGTGATTCAACTGTATGACGTGTGAATATCCGAATATACATGTTTACGATATACGTTTACGATAGTTTGTATTTTTTATATAGTTATGCAATTTGTATGTCATATGAGATGTTCTTAGGTGACGTTTTAATAAATTTTTATTGATTAAAGCTGTTATTTTCCCTGCTTAAACGATTTCTTTTTCAAAAACTGACACATTTTCGCAACGGTTCGTTGCATGATAATTATTTACCGTTAATTTTAGATTAATAAGGCTTAAAAATAAAGTAGCCAATTCGTTTACATAATCAGTTTCAAAATACCTTTTAAAACTCAGGTGAAATTTCTGATTACGTAAACGTATTAATTTCATTACCGTACATTTATTAACCATATTTCATTTGCATTGCAAAATTTCTTGAAAAGTGCGGAATTTGGAGTCTTTTCTTATAAATTGAAAGATATTCAAAAATTCACTGCGATCGTTTATTACAATATGTGATGAGATTATAAATTTCAGTTCTTGACACTTCATCTTAATTTTATTGATGGATTATACGTGTATTAGAAGTATCACATTTAAAATAAAATATATAAATAATAAATTTAAAAATAATCGATATGAAGCTGATAAAGTATGTAAGAAATGTTGAAAGTTTTGTATTTCCCATTCTTAAACTGCACAAATGGAGCTACTCTTCAAAGGAATTAGTCGGTCGATAATCTGCGGAAGAGCAACTGTAGTAAAAAGGAGCACATGCGCCATTTTATTTATTTTAAAAATTGTTATAGCAGAAATTAAATATATTTATAATTACATTAATTAATATTTCGGAACTTTATGATGAAAAAAAAACGGAAACAGCATTTTATCGAGTCGTGAAAAAATGAAAGCACCACGTTTATATCCTCGGATATCCATTATTTCCTTTCATTGTTCAATTTCCCTACACCTTTAACATGCTTGAAGACTGAATGGTCTAGGTATCAAATATAAGTTTTTATTTCTACCAAGGATACATAAAACAAATAATGCCGAAAGATTACTTATTAAAGTTTCATTTTTTATGTTTTTAATTTTTGTAACAAAGTGTTTATTGAGTATTTTACAATACACTTAATAAATATATACATACAGAAAATAAAACCATTTTAATTTTATTATTCAAATCTCTATATTTACGTATATATATATCATATATAATACGGTGTAAAAAATAATGTGAAACAGTGAAATATGTCGATGCATGGATCCAGGTAATGTATCCTAAAAAAACTCTACAGCGCAAGTTAAGAACTATATAGGAACCAATGACAGATATATTAATGATTAAATATATGTGCTATATGCAGATGAAATAATTCCGCAATGGACGTAAGATGACAAATTTGTCAAGTTATTTCAAGTATTTTCCCCATAGTATTTAGAAATAGCTCATCTTAAATTCTTTTATAAATATATAGTCGCAAATCAATAATAACAACTTTTTTAACGAGAAATGTAATTTGCGCCAGTTCTTCGAATACGCAATCATCATTGTACAGGTAACCTAAGTGAAACAAGTAGGAGGGAAATATCTGGGATCCAACGGATAAGTCTACGTAAGATTGTATATGCCATCTGGATAGCCAATTTATGAATTTGTGCTGAACGCAGTCGGGGTGAAATTGCTAATAAAATGTATTTTTATTTTTTGCTGTATTACTATAATAACTCTATAGAAACACATATTTAAGCCAAAAGTGTATATACATGAACAGATGATACTTCATTAACAAGACAACATAAAAAACAAAGCATTTAAAAGTTTTTCATATTTGAATTGATATTAATAAATTTTTATTTTTTTTTTTTTTATTTTTACTTACTTTATTTAAGTTAGAATTTCTGAAATGTAGAAATCGAAAACTACAATAATTCTACATTTTTCCTATGGCATATTTCAACTTAATAATATGATGTATAAAATACTATAGCCTAAAGAATGGTTCCACTTAGTTTGTAGCGTATAATCGCAATTTCTATAGATGATAGATTACCTCGGATGCTTTTTCTTTGTATTATGTCTGAACTACGAGGTCAAAATATGAAGTTTATTGCGTGAAGAAAATTCTTGAAATACAGTTTATTATTCTTTAGAAAATTTCAGTAATTTTGCCAAGACATATAGACTTAAATTAAAGATTACGTTTTGATTGAATTCACTTTGTTGTTGCTTTGTTTTAGGGAACCATGATGCTTTGATCCTGATAGTGTTTTAAAACATACGTGCAAATACGTTAAAGGAAATTAGAAAGAAAAATACGTTAAAAGGAGTTTAGAAAGAAAATGTTTTGTCTAATACGTAATGCTTCACTTACGATTTCGTTACAATTAAATACTTCTGTCTATACTGTGGTTGTATGTAGTAACAAAGTCGTATTTAGTGGTCGTAAAGAATTTAAATATTTAAATGGTACATTTCTTCTATCATTGTTGTTTTTTTCCAATAATGCGGAAACGTCTAATTTCTTGACTGAAAGTATAATTGAATTCATTATATAATGAGGTGTATGTCTGTGCGATAGTAGTTCGATGCAGTAATTAGTGTCAGTCGACATATCGGCAGTTTTTAATGCGAAAGCTACGCAGACGTACCATTTTTACTCTAGCCAAAGAACCTTTCGGTGTCGTCGACCTCATGTCCAACAGCATTTTAGCGCTCTCAAAACATTATTGGCGGAAACTAAAATTCCTTAATTGTCCTAACGCCGACTATACGACGCACGTACAAGAGAAACTGAAATTCAATTCGATATAATAAAATTCGATATAAAAATATGTTTTACCATTAAAATTGGTTCTTTTTTCACATTGCATCTACCGAATATATAGAAAATGACTAAAGTTGGACTGAATATTTTCTCTTTACACATAAAAATTTCGCTTTATAATTTAGTCCAGGAAACCCATAGAGTCTAAACTTAATAACTTGATCACAAGAGTAGGCTACTGTTTATGGCATCGTTCTCGTGCCACATTCTGGAATGATAGGTGCCCAACAAGTTTTTCCTTGTAGATTACTGTTTTACTTTGTTATAGAATGTAATTTGTATTCGTCGCTAAATAAAAGATGTGAAATAAAATCGAGAATCGACATAAAGTTTAAAAATCTATATTTTATATAATAGTATTTTACAAAGTGACCGAAGGGACGAACATTTGATTTTACACAAGTTGAAAACGAGTGATGATAATATTGCACGAGTGCTACTAAGTTTTCACTTCGCGAAATATATTTTATATAACCAGGACAAAAAATGGAGTTTCTTATACTGTAGGGAATTTTAATAGTGAAAATAGCAGGGGTCCAGCGAGCTTCGTCTCATTATATTAATTATAAAATATTAAAAGTCATAAATAAATTACAAAATACAATGTTATAAAATATAACATCATTGTATGTTACAAAACTGAATTTTTATTTTCTATACATTTTTTGGCAGAAGATACAATTAATACAAATTAGAAGCCTGGCGCTCACGAGGCCTAACCAATTTTACGAGGGAATTATACATATATGTGTATATATATATTCCTAACTTTCATTCTATTAATGTTTATACATTAATAGGTCTTGAATATTAATAAAATGGGAAATGGGAAAATTTCTTTACCTAGATGTTTTCGTAATTCAAATTTTAAGAACGAATTAAGAAATAATTACATATAAATCATACTCGATGAAAGTATATAATAAGAATTCTCGTAATAATTAATTACTTATCGTATACTTGTATATTACAATAATTTATATCGTGTTTTAAATTGGAGTTATTATTTATTGTTTAATTGTTTATTGTATAAATTGTACAAATTGTTCAATAAAAAGTGGAAAAAATGACATTCTAATGCTATTTCCTTTTGTATTAAATAACAAGATCATTTACACGCAGGTTTGAAGTATTATGAGTATTTGTTTTTATACCGATTAATCGCTGACGGTCATGGCAGCAACGTGACCGTGAAAAACGTGGAAGCGATCGGTCATCATCAGTCCTTCTTTTCTATAGGCGTTACGCGTCACCTGCTGCAAGTGCATTGACTGTATTTAGCTCGTATCTCGTAACTACCGGTCTTCCATATTAAGTAGGAAACTGTTACTTTCTTTTCTTTACGATTACGTTTCCTTATCTGCGGAATAACTAGTACACTCCGTTGTAATAAGTTTTCACCCGATGTAGGCATGGCTGTGATTAAAAAGTAAAACGAAAACATGAATAAAAAGCATAAACTAAGTCAGGAAAGTCGGCAAAATATATGTTGTATTTAATAAGTAATTCATATAATTACCAGACATCAATTACACGTTATTAATAACCTAATTTTGATTCAGCTGAAATTATTTGTCACCTAAGTCAGCATGTAGGTATTTTAATGGTGCCAATAAAGTATACTCGAATTGTTATAAAAACAGAAATGGGAAATCAAAATTGATTGTTACTTTTTTTTTTAATAAAATACTCTTATTCGTCGTAGTATACTACAAATTCGACAGTCGAAGAAATTTATTGTTCTCTAACTTGAAAATAAGAAAGAACAAAAGAAAAATGTTTACAACCTCGTAGCCATCCATCATAGTACGTGAGGGGGGATTTTTGCGAGATCGCTCTAGGTGACGTAAAACCCATAACTCGAGAACATTTGAAAGTGATTAGATATAATTTAATGTAGAAACTTTAGTGATAAATGATCTTGTCGGTCATTTGATCATTTAAAACAAATGTATATGAATTATAAAAGTATAAATTACTTATTAACTGATAGTTTCTTCACATTCAAATTGTAGGTGCTAGAGAAGATGAAAATTTTAACATAACTCATCGATTTCATAGGAAGATGGAAGTTGAATTATCTAGAATTCAGATTAGACAAATATAAAATGTCCAACGTTTCGTTAATGCAAACATTATTAGTATACAACGTATAATATACTGTAAGTACAAAGTGACTCGAAAATGTCTGTGATTCTGTCCTTCATTTGGAATTGTACAGGTAAGCATACATTTTAATTCCAGACGATGACAATATTGTTGAAGGGATTTCTAGAGCAATAACAGTCCATCAGACGACAATATATTATTTCAGTATCAAAAAATGGTTCCGTAGAAGGAAAAGTCATATTTTTTACAGGTTTCTTTATACTTTTCGATGTGTCAGAATAAAAATCTTTTCAGTGAATGTAGTGATTTTCACACGAGCCGAAGTCGAGCAGAGTATTTACATTCACATATGAAAATACTTTCACAAATATATCGAACAATACTATTTGATACGGTGTGGATATAGAGTGGTTGAAAATAGACAAATGTGCGTAAAGTTCGCACTTTAGGCATACTATTCTAAAAATGGATTATTTTTTCTTAATTCCTTCTACCGCTTAATTTGGTAAATACTTTAAGACAAAGTTTAATATTATTTGTATAATATATTTTTCAGTTTAGAGATAAATAGGACGTAACTGAAGTAAAAATAATTAATAAGTTATTAGAAAAGAAATTGAAATAACCTCGTAATTATTATTATTATTTCTAAACTTTATGATTATTCTTCCTATTTTAAGATAGTGTCAAATACATTGAATAAAAATGTATACATTTACACGTTCAGAAGTTATTTCTTATTGTAAACTTTTTTTTGATGGATTTTTCGGATTGTATAACATAAATAGCTAATTAGGACCACTTATGGCACCGAGCCATCTTGATATTGGGTACTTGGTTAGCCGCAATGAAATGTCAGATAGTCTCAAACAATTTCGATTACATTTGCAATATACAATATGTAGACAATTGTTTCAATTCGATATGTCGAATTCATTGCGTGGTGCCTGAAATTTATTTCAAAAATGAAAATTTAAATTAATTACAGAATTGTAGTATGTAAAAATGTCTGATTTTATATGAATGGTAACAAAAGTGAAAAACAAAATTCAATGAATTTAATTAAAATTTTTGTATTTCATTTAATAAAAATGAAAAGTGTAAGCAACTAGCACTGTCCTTAAAATTTCTTGTTTTGCTTTCGATATCGATTTGACTTTTTTAAGTTCAGAATGTACATATTATTATCAATACACAATCAGCGACCTCAAATATTTTTGTCTTTCCTGTAATAGATCGAGAATTAGGAATTTTAATATTGATTTCATATCAATTTTAAGAAAGAAGTAGAACGCACACTTTTTTTGTATTGTTGAACTTTTATCGTTTGAAAGAAATAAAGTATAGGTCAGCAGTTTCTTATATCTTGTTACATATTATTTTATAATTTTTCTAACCTTGCATATATTATTAAATAATATATGTTACGTACAGACAGAACAAATTCATCTATATATATACATATATCTATATATTTCATATTCATTTATATTAATTGCAATAAGCTGAGATAATTACGTGTCTAATATACAGTTTAATTATGTATAACATATTAATTATGTAAAATTCGGAAGTTAGTAATTATTGATCTTATTTAATTTATATTATTATAGCATGTCAACCAAAATATCTAATGACAGAAATGAATTCTCTTTTTTGGAAATTAAATTCGTGTTAACTCGATAATATTCTGTTAACAGATAATTAGAGATTATTCATAACTTACTTATTTACATTACTTTCCCCGTATTATGGTCATAATTAAAAAACCCTAAACATATATTACATGCGTAGATCCGTTCGAAACGATATATGATGATATAATGAAATATCAATTTTAGCTTATAGCGAGCATTATTCCATATAGAGGTATAATGAATTGCGTAATTCATAACGCTCGTTCCTTTGAATGAAATTTCACACCTACCGTGTGAATTCTCGCTTTGGCAAAATAAAAATCTACAGATATAAAATGACCTAGTGAGATTTTTTTTTGTCGCGATTTACTCATTTGTTATGTTGTTGTTTTTTTTTTTTTCACATATAGTAAAAATAATAGAGACTTTATTGATTGAAATGATAGATATTTTATTAATTTCATTGTTTTTTTTTTTTTGTAAATTATGTAAATATTTTCTTCATCCTTAATAAAAATTACTATATATTTTAAAAAAATACATTTTAAGATTAAATATTATTCAACATAATCATGTTCATTAACCATTTTTTAAGTTTTAGTGAAATATCAATGTATACAATTTACATTAAAAAACTTTAATTTCTCTACGTTCACTAGAATTTTCGTACGTGCTTTATCGTTTGATCATCGTAAAAGGTAATTTTCTATAACATATTATTCATAGATTGCATAGAATATAGTTTAAGATAATAATATTAATTTCTGATAAACCATGATAACATTATTCTTTTATAGTCTTGCTGCAGATCTTGATAAAGTTTTAAGCTTTAAAATAGTTGTCTTTCTACATATGTTGTTAAGTTTGATCAACTGCTGTAATATAATAAAAAGGAATAAAAAATATTAGTTCATTTTACTCGACGAGAATTTTATTTTTTCCTCTAATTATTTAATCTGACTGGAATATTATATCAGCTTTTCACAACTGGATTGTTGTATAAGTAGGTTAAGTTATTATGTATTGTAAATTACGCAGTTTCGGAGTTGTATAATATAGTCGTTTATTAATGTTACTATCAACGCTATTTTCACAAGAGCAATAACTACTGCCTCTATGCTGGAAACTAAGAATATAAGCTTTCAATAATAAAAACAATATTATTAATGATTGTACTTCGAGTAAAAACATTTTGAATAATGAAGCCGAATTTTCATTTAAACCTATTCTCTATTTGATAGACTTAAAATTTCAACTATATTATTGCGAAATAAGTTACTTTCTGTTCCTTTTATATGCACTGAAATAGAAAAATTACTCTTTCTTTTATGCACCATTTTTTCACTTTTCACATAACTTTATCAATTTTCTTATACTGTTGAATTGTGTAAACATGACTTCACGTTTTGAACAGATGCATCTAATATTTTGTACAGTGGGTTTTGTCATTAGAATAAAACAAAAAAAGATATATAAAACGCGTATAAAAGTCTACTTTACACCCTTACTTGGTAATATATACTATATTTATGGAACAAACGTTTTCCTTCTATGTTAATACGAAGATCATTTTTATATGAATATTTTTTTTTATCAATTTTTTCTCTACCGATTATAAATAGAATTTTTTGCAAAATTATACGTGGTATAAAAAGTCCTCTTATATTTGGCGTCTGCTCTCCAAGCGTCTTGGAATGGAAATTCATCTACACTTTTGGAAAAATGTAATTGTACTTCAGAAAGAAAAAAGTAAACTGCTTTGTTGAAGGTGGCTTAATTTTCACTTGAACAAATTTATAGGGCAGTATGGTTTTATGTGACAAATGACACGACGTTACAGCACTGAATTGCTAAACCAGTAGATCGGTGCTAAAATATCTGGAATAATGCTTAACTCTAACATCTTAACCCTGAAATAAGAAAGACGACGATACAAAGTAAACATCGATGTTTTCTAGAAAATATAACTATGAATAGTTACTATCATCTAAAGAACAAAGGGTCATCTTTACACCCACGTTTGATAAGTAAGTAACCGTTAAATAAGTGTTTCTTACATAATGATATTATAATGTTCTATTCATATATACCTCACGTGTCTGTGTTGCGTAATGAAAACATTTAAGATGTTAATGGAATAAACATGCTACAGAGAATGTAGATGATAACGTTTCTCCCCAAAGTAGAGTATCTCGCCGATAAGACCTATTTTCTAACTTATAAGGCAAGCGAATACTACTGGCACACCAATTACATAATAATAAACAACACTTTCTCGTGCGGATATTTAAGGAATAGTAGCGCTACATATTTGCTACGATTTTAACCGCGTAATTTGACATTTTTACAGCGAGGTTTCTACTTTTTTTCTTTTTCCATATTACGCCCTAAGGGCAAGTTCGTCTGAAATTTTCCGCGTTTCTCGAATTATTCTTCGCCTCTATAAAAGCTTTTATGCTTATTAGTTTATTGTACAAGATTATGGTGAGTGCGAAGTAATTATTTACTGTTCGACGTTAGCAGCGCCCGGAGAAAAAGGCCGGCGAATAATTGGCAGTGCTTTATTATAACATCGTATAACGAGCATAGAATCATAGAAATTACATAACCGTAAAAAATACATTCTCCTATCGATACGCGATCACTTCCTGGCTGTGCGCGTTTGCTCTCGGCCCCAACTGACGTGGACGTTACGTGATCGTGCGGGTTGTGCGAGTTGGCGATAAAAAATCGAGAGCCAACGAACCATGAAAGCATTGGTGGTGGCCGTTCACCGGTTCACCCCGCACCCATCCGACTTGCCCATATAGAAGTCTGTTGCGAAGCGGCCGCCAGTTTTCTCAGGAACCCTCCGAAATCGTCATCGCGCAGCGCGATCATGAAGTACCTCGTAAGTGCACATGACGCCGGTAACTTTGCTGGTGCGCCGCGCGACATTCGTGCGATCGGTTTGCGATCAAAGGGCCAAACAGGCCGATTCTTCTCAGTCACTCGTCTCTCGACACTCAGAAACACTTTTTTTTTTAATTTCGCAAAAGGGTGAAAGTAGCGCGTCGTACGACTTGGTCGGACGTTTCTTCCGTTTACGGCCATCACTCGTTTCCACGTAATTGCGGACATTAACTGCATCTTCGGCTTTCCGCAACAAGTCTTTTTTACGATCGCAGCACTTCGAACTCGACGATGCTCTTACGGGAATACCGTTGCGCTCGAATTTGCATTGTTTTTAATCTATGTTGTAGTCCGTTGTCGGGACCGTTTTCGACGTCGTTGCGTAAATCCCTAACGACGTTACGTGCACTCTGAGTCGCGAGGAATTCTTGAACGCCAGTGTAATCGTCGATTAATGGTGATTTTAAGCGTCGGACACGATCTTTTTAAATGGTTAAAGCAGTGGTTAGAAACTGGCGAAATCGTATTTTGATTTGATATACGTAAAGTAATACCAAGGTTTTCTTTTTCTCTTTTTTTTTTCGTTTTTCCAATTATGTCGCGCCTAAACAAATTTATCTTAGTGAAATGAAACCTTTGCAATTGTACAGTATTTGTTTAAAATGAATTATTTCATATTTCAGGCTATTTTGTGCGTTTTGGCCCCATTGTGCGCGAGTCAGTACCAAGGTAAGTTTTGATCATTCCGATGATTTTTTACATCCTTGAGTGGTAATGTTTTCTAAATAGTTTTCTGTGGGGTCTATATAAATTCTACATGACTTTTGACAGTTTTATAGAGAAATCCTCCACAAATTAGCAAATCTTGCATCAACCGCGAACATAAAAACAAATAAACATACCTATTCATGCGGACTATGAAGGTTTCAGTCAATGTTGCTCAGATTTTATGACCAATTGTAAGTGACTTTACGGTTAGCTTCTAGTTAATGGTTTATCAAGATTTAACCCCTGTTCAGTTTTAGAATCAGAAATCTAGCATTAACATACATAAACAACTTAACGTACATAATAAAAAAAATCCTTGATTTATCAATTCTGTCGATGTTTGTAGATATTTATACTTTGATAAGAGAAAATTCTAAAAACACTCTGTCAATCTTACATATTTTATAAGGGTAGAAATTGTGACAGGAATTCTTCTGAACATGATAAGATTTCTCGAATCCATGTATGAGAAATACTTAACCTGTCTGTGATCGTATAAAAAATCTAAGAGACTGCAATCGCTTTTTTTCGACAAATGCGACGAATGCTCTCAAAATCCGAATTAGTCAAAAACTACTAATGGATAGCGAAGAGTCGCCAATCATTTCAATTAGTAATGATATTTCCTAATAAAAAGTACAAAAAAAAACTACAAAATACATGAAAATTAGCTGAATTTACCTAATTAATTAGTCATTTTTTACAGTTATGAATAAAAATGATTACTGATTGAATTAATTGCGGACCTTTTTTTCACTTTTTCATTTGTAATTTTTGATTAATTTAGATTTAGTTTTGGAGTGAAAATTAGATGGTGGATCCACTCAGAATCAACTTTCATTTTCACATTGAGGAAACGAGTTAATAATTTTAAAAATACCACATTAATTTGTCGAATCTTCCAAAAAGAAATAGATTATACATTCTTTTAATATTTTGAAGTGAATACCGAGCTACTCTTGTACGAGTAAATTATACATAGAGATTTTGGTACTTAAACTATACATTTCAACCGCATTGTCGATCCAGTTATAATTTAAGATATAATTCATAAAAAAAAAAACATAATGGAACTATTGGTAAAATGATAAAAACTATATATGTACTCTTAATAAATAAACTATTAAGTACTCAATAGTTTCACAATAGTTCATTGATAATCGTGAAATATCCTATAGGATTATATTTTTTGGATTATAAACAAACGTTATAACGTTGAATATTTTCGTTATATTTTAACGTAAAAATTTACGTAAATTCTCGAAAGAAGTTAACGAAAACTATTTGGAAAATATATTATATAATTAATAATAATATTAATAGTTTTGCAATAGTTCATCATTTACTTTATTTTAATCAACAGTCTATAAATATTTTATTTTTTGTATACGTTGCATTTCTGTGAAATGTACATTACTGTAATAATAACGTGGTATGAAAGAATTGTATACTTATAAAGTTAAAGGTCCTTGTATCGGTTTAGTGTCCCTATTTGGGACCATTTCCTATTACTGACGTATCCCACTACATTTATTTGAATTAGGTGATAAAAATAAAACATACGAGGTGAGTTGCTTGTAAAAACATTACCAGACACAAATGTGTACGATAATTTAAAAACACTTTAACCCGGACTCGTCATATATACTCTAAAATTCGGTGCAATTTACAGTTCATTTAAAGTCACAAGAAATTATGTGGAATAATACAAAAATCCTTTCAGATTTTTCATAAAGTATATAGGATACTGACAATTAGTATAATTTACATGTACCTCTCCCACATAAGAATGAATGTCCCTCAGAATATTTCCAGAATATCTAGACATTTTGGGGACATTCTGAGACATTCATTCTTATGTGGGCTATGACTATATAATTTTATATGACTGTAATATCACATAGTAATCTACTTATATATTAATAGTAATAGTATTTACACATTCTACTAATCGAATTATATACTAACTATGTGTATATATAATAATAGTATACACTAAGATCTGAACTAAGGTACTATACAAAATTAATACACACAACAAGCACTACGTGTACAAAGTACGTTGGGAATTTTAAAGACTTTTTTTTATTGCACTTTTTTAAAGACCTGCACTTTCGCGTAAGGCGGCAAAATCACGAAGACCAGGGACCGCCAATCAACTACAGACCCTTCAACCAAGTCCCTCAAGACATTCAGCAACTTTTGCACGCCCAGCTAGCTAGAGACCCTGTGTACAGTATTCCTATTTCAGGGCAACCGTTGGCTCAACATCCCGGACCAGCACCTCAGTACCAACCTCAGCCACAACATCAGGCACCACAAGCCGCTCCACAATATGCACCTCAGCAACCGCTTCAGTCTCAGCATCAAGTTCAGCCTTCTCCGCCAATTTCGCAGTATCGTCCTAAGGTGCAAATTGGGTCAGCACCCGCCCAACCGACTTACAAGTCCATCCAAGTAGCCCCGGTTCCTCACAACTTGCCACTAAAGGTTGCCTTCAATCCATCTCAGTTTGCTCCAGAACCACACCAGCCCCTGCAAGGTTTTCGCCGAATTCCTCATCCACAACTGGATCCGTTACCCAATTACTCGAAAAATGTACCGGCCCATTTGCAGCAATTGATAAAATCGCAGTACCAGTAAATTATTGCGGTAAGTAATTTTTATAAACATCCGATTTGTGTACAATCTTATTATTATATCACCAAATTCCCTATAAGATTTTTACGTTTTTTTTTTTATATTCATTAAGCTTGATTTTTTGTGAAGGGTGTGACATTTTCTGCATATACTTTCGTAATTTAAATAAATAATATTATAAACATAGAAAAGTATCTGTTTAAAAACATCAGTTTTTAAAAGTAATAATTTATATTTTAAAACGAAGATTTGTCTTCGATTGAAAAGTCGACTTTTGTAACTTATAGAACATGCCATTGAAGAGATAAGAATAGTGTAGTTTTTTTACAGACAGGTTTCAATTTAATTTATAGTTATATTATTTTATACGAAATCAAAATAAGTTCATATGTATATATTGAATTTTATTTTTATTTTCTGATTTCAGGCTGAATGCGAGGTACTCATGACTGCATTTTGAATTATGTCTTATTGTGATTCCTAACATCAAGCGAGATTAATTTCAAGAATAACGTGTAAATTTGTAGGATAAATTAATATTAATTGTATAAGTAGATTTATGCGAGTCGAACAAGTATCTGCGTAATTGATTATTTACGAATAAACTGTTGTACTATTGTTCTGTTTCATGAAAAATAAATGTAACGACTAATAAAAATAGTTTATTAAGTAATATATGTGTATTTTTTTATTGCAATCTAATTTGTTATTCAAAAATTAAAACAATGGATTCAATAATAATATTTGACCCTCTTAATTCTGTGCAAGCCAAATTTCGAAAAAGATTAAGGGGATTGTTATTCAGTGATATATAGTTAAGTAAACTGGATTATACAATGCAATTTAAGAAAATCACTTTCAGAGGACGTTTTGATACTTTAATATATACACTGAAAAAAATTTGTTATTTTCAAGTAAATATTTACTTGAATTAAGAAAATGTTTCCTTCTTTTTAGTAAATCTTACTTAATTCAAGAAATGAAAATAACAATTTTTTTTTTCAGTGTATATATATTATTGAAGTTATACTCTTTATTATTCGCTACACGTTGCAGTCATTCCAAGAAAAGAAAGAACTACGTACAATTACGTGCAAATGCGCACGTGCGAAATTACATATGCTCATACTTTGCCTGTAATTTCATGTAATCCTTTTTCTTCCAAGAGAACCCGAATTCATAAAAATATTAAGAAAGTCATTACTTTTGTCAATCAATAAAGCCATTGTTCGTTATTACGTAATATAAGTTCTGTTTATTCTCGAAAACCACGAAACTATCCAAACGTTTTATTGAGACTTAAAGCTGCCATATTGGGTGCCGCCATTATGAAATTTAATTTTTTTCCTCTTATGTTTTATTTATCATATAAGTATTTAAGTACTACTAACAAAATTCGAAAAATGTATAGTTCACAAATTTACCTTTGGTATATGAAGACGCACTTCTCATACCATCAAGAGTAAACATTTTGTTATATTATAACCAAAGTTTTAATGAAACTACATGATTCAACATGAACAATATTCAACGAATAAATTTCTTTGACGAATATATGTGCATTTTTTAAATAAAAATACAATTATATATTATATATAGTACAAAGAACATTTGAATTGCAGAAATGCACGGAACAGAAGAGAGAGGATCATTGCTTTTCATTCTGTCCAGTATGGAGTACATAATTGGTTGGGTCGTTCAATATTTCAATGTGTATACCGTATAGCATAAGGAGGTTCCGAATTTCCATTTCGGAATATCTTAATCCTTGCTCACCCCGCACTCTGACCAGAATGACATGATATTGCACGAAGAGGAGCGAAATGAATGTGGTCACGTGCAATACTTTTCAAATTCAGTCAACTAAAACGTTACTGCTCAGCCAAAATGTCAGGAAAATTGATTGCACACTTAATTAAAAGGATAAACAGAAGTGCGCGAGCCGAGCGACCCCGAAAAAACGCCAGACAAATGCAATCCGTCGACAATAGGCACTTTGCAGCTGCATTTAATAGAGTCCTTTTCTTTAGACTGTGCGACGTATAATGTCGCGCAAGTTCGCGTGAGAGGGTGCTTAATTCGTCACTCGAGAAATCAAGGTATCATCGCACCGGTGGTTGCACACAAGGGGCGTACCTTCGGCCGACGCGCCACGCTGACGTTCGCCGACCGGCCGAGCGAGCGACGGTGCAGGCAGGGCTGCCACACTCTCTTCACCCTTAAAAGGTACGGCCCCCCGACTTGCACGGTCCCGAGCTTCATCCCGAGCGACATCCCGGACTTGTCACATATGTGTCCCCAATATACGTGTCCCCACGCGAAATTACACGTATGTATATACGGTCTCGGCAATATTCACGTCGCACCCCCGGGTTGCAATATCGGTGCTGCAGTCACGCCACCCCGATCAACGACGGATGTGTTGCGAGGCTGCGCGGTCGTCCCTGATGGTCTCCGTTAACCCCCTTCGCGCCCCTCTTCGCGCCCCGCTCTCGTTCCTTGACAAACAGGGAAGAGGATTAGCGAGTCCATTAAAGTCGCGGACTCTATTATCCCGCCGGGCGCAGAGCCACGGTGACATCAACCGCTCGCCCATTGGCGTAACCACTCGAATTTTCTCTTTTCGCTCACCCCTCCGGGGTGAATTATACCGTTTCGACCCGTATAATGTGCTTCCACGGTTTTTTCTCTACGTCTTTCGTTACTCAAGACCAACACAATGATTTGTTCGTTATCGACGGCTACTCAGAGAGGGGGATTCTTTGCGCGAATAATGCGACGAGCACTCGAACGCTCGTTTTTTGCATTGTTTGTCGGAAATTTTACTGATGGGACCCGATGGCTGTTTCCAGGCTGACGAAGTGTCGGGATTTTCTTTGTCCGGAATTGGAGGGCTATTTACTTGATCGCTTCACACTTTATTCTTTCAACGTTTTTTCCGTAATATCCAAATCGTGTTATTCCTAATATCGTATTCTTATTATCACTTTATTCTTTTTTAATTCGGCACTAATTGAAAAGTTATGGGTCTTATATATGTTTTTTCTTCATTTTTTATTCGGGGCTCGTTAACGATACATCAAGTAATGGAGACGAGAAGTACAACGTGATATCAGTGATGTCCGATGATATAATAATAAAGGTTGACTATAGCAAATGAAACGACGACGATCAGCAAAAAACAGATACGTTAAACACGACGACGAAGTTGACAATGGCGCATCACAATGGCAAAGCGCATTTCCATGCTGACAATGAAGGTGACGAGGGTACCGACAAAGATGATAAAGAGAGTATAAAGGCGTCGATAAAGAGAACAATGATTTTGATGATGACAATGGTGACATTATAAACTCGCCGAATGAAACAATGATAAGAACAATAATGATCGTAACATGAGGACGCTGCAGCGATGAAAGTGACGGCTTTAATTAAATCATGTTAATCATGAGAATGACTGTGACGACATTGACAATGGTAATAAGAGTACGGAAAATGATGATCGACGACAATGCCGACAAAGGCAAAATTGATAAAATAGATTAGGAGATAATGGAGACAATATAAAGGACGATCACCCTATTTAGCGACAGCAAAAGTACGAAGTAGGTACGAGTGGCCGAAATGGAGATGTCACGCCCCGCCCGTTATTTGTCAGGAAACACAGGGAGACAAGGGGATCAAGATACTGGAGCAGACCGCGATAAGATCTCGCCGTGGCTTTGAGGTCGGCTTCAGCCGGATGTTTCAGGAAGTTCGCTTTCTGGAAAGCGAATTTTCCTGAGATTTCGAAGCCACCACCACCGCCGTAACAGCCAGAGCGGGGCCCGCGCCACTGGCCAGGGGGTCACGGAGGCAAATTACAAAGCGAGGATTACCGGCAGCTGGGCTACTACTACGTTCTAGGTACCCTTCTCTTTTCGGCTCCTCTTGCATCCCCTCATCGTTCGCCTTCGCGCTCGCTTTGGCTCGTAAACTTTACTTACCTGCCGTCTCGCTTTCCAGTTCTATATCTTTCACTCTTTCTCTATTTCGTTCATCTTACGTTATGTCTTTCTTACTCCGCATTGTTCTTTTTGATCTAATTCGTGCTCGTTCACTCTGCCCATTTCTCGGAGTTGTCTACTTTATTTTACTTCGTGTCGTTTTTTTTTTGTATCTGCACCTCGTCCCCTGTGTTTTCGTTAAGGGTGCGGTGAACTTAAAAACTAAATCGTCCAGTTCCTTTTGTCCCCGTATAAATAGTCTCCGCTATGAGAAATACGTAACTTTACTATTACTTTTAGATACGATTGTACAGAAATATTACATTAAACGACGATATTTCAGGTCAATGAGGTTCTTTCTCATATATCACTCATAGAGGTGGTCTTCTTGTTTATCGATGTACGTTGAATAATTACGCTTATAAAAATTATAGATTTGCAAGGAAATAAGATCATTCATGTATTCTGTTTCTAAATGTTGGATATTTGAAAATCACAATATAAATAGAAGGAAGATATACCTGAAAGCTTTCAGTTCGAAAAATAGTTGCCAGTTGTTTAATAAACAAAGGAAACAAGAAATCCGAGTCACTTATTTTCCTCCCACGTCATCTTGCATTCGTATCCATAGCGGATTGTGGGACTGATGTGATCTGTTGCCGTATCTTTTATGTCCTCTTTGTACGGCTTACATTTTAATATGGAAAATATCAAACAAAAAAAAGCAAACAAACAAATCACATTTATTTGATACCACGTCATTCACTTTTAACCAAGGCACTATTATTCAGTTAAAATGTAACTAACAATTAATATTAACGGTTATAAAATTCTGAACTTTTGTACCAATTGCTTGAAGCGTAATGTCGATTCTATATGAAATGTAATGAGTACATATACTTGTGGAATTTAATGTAAATATACAATATATCATGGACTCAAATGTAATTTCTATACATGCCGATTGAAAGTAAATTAATGTACATATACATAACATATCATGCACACGCCCACAAAATTAAATGATATGCGCGCGAAATGTATATGTAAATCTGCATGAGAATTTAATAAAAAGTATCAGAAGCAAGTGTTAACACCTAACGGTAGGTGACTTTAAAATTTTAAATGAGAGCCCTCAATTTTTTTGTACATATATTATATATAGCTCCGTACAGTTACCTACCCTTGCGTATCTCGAGAGGATGAGAGTGAGGGGCCGTGATTGGTGTCAATCGATATAGCTTTTAGTTGTTAGATTGGAATGTATAAATGTTGGAAAAATCCCAATGTGTATATGGGAATTTTACCGTATTTACGAATTGCGCATGCGCATGTAACAAAACTGTTTTAAGACATTTTTGAGAAAGCTTTTGTACCCTAAAGTGCAAGGAACTTGGAGTTTTTACGATGTAAAAACAATTAAATTATAAATAAATTTAAATAAAACATTTTTAAATCCTATGGACTGTGTGCATACTAACACAAACTTACGGAAGTATAATGTTGTGTACATGAACACTTTGAACGCCCTCTTTCTGGGGTGCTGTAAGTTCTCGGGTGGTATTTTATGTACATGTAAATAACCACACAAATTCACGCCTGCAAGTTTGTGTTAGTATGCACACAGCCTATATGTACTTTACGAAATATATATAGGATGTCTAAGCATGTATAAAAAAACTTAATTCCCTCATAATGATGTCTCATTCCAACAAGTACATCTCTTCATTCATCAATAATTTATAGACAATTTTACTTGCGATTGAAATTTCCAATTGTTTAATGACAATTTTTAAACACGAACATGAATTATTTATTATGCAGAAAATCGGTTGACATAAATGCAGAAAATTTCAATAAATCTCAAAACTGTGATTTAAGTGCACCTGAATACTTAAGTTACATTTTCATTACATTTAATGTACTGCAGTGTGCACTAATCGTGCGATAAAGAGTGAGTCGGACTTATACGTATTAGTCGAGTCGTAGATAAATATATTGGTTTTCTTGAACGTATATAGCGTATATCGTTAACCTCGTTTATACCTTTCCAAATGAATCCGCTCGTTTCAGTTCTCCAATTCATCCCTAGCGTCTTTTTCTTTCTGATTCACCGTAGCGTTCTCTCTTTTTGTTTGGCCCCTCGCTCCACAACCACCCTCGTCTGTATGTCGCTCCTGATGCGAGCCATCAGCCATGCATAGTCGCTCAAGAGCCCTTTGTCCACGGACGGCATTGGTAACATAATTATTAGAGTTATAACAAGCCAAACCAGAGTCGCTGAAAAGGGCTCACATGCGACGAGTGGTTAAGCGCACGGAAACCACGCGATTCGACCACCACGGGAGCGGCGGCACGATAACGATGAGACCGTTGTAACGACGATCAGATAAGATTGCGAATTAAGAAGCTTTAGGGTATAAAAAGGGATGGCGCGAGAACACATCCTCTTGACGCGATCGAGTAGTTTATTATACGAGGGGAGGTTTCATTATGCTTTTTAAGATTGCGATTAATACTAGATTGATATTTCATAAGGCTTTCATTTGCATATTTGATGGTCGTAAAAGCGTAAACGTAAATGTCACATTTTTAAAATATTATATTTTTCTATGAATAGTAGAGTTTTGTAAATATTTATAATTATTTGATTGTAAAGAACCTCAATGTGTATGTTAGGAGATTTATGTTGTCTATATATACTTTTTAACTGTCTATATAGATGAAAATCTAGTAAACCTCTTTGATAAAGAATGAATGTTTTACTACTTTCGGATTGACCCTAACTCCAATGAGTTCTAAAATTCAATTCTTAAGAAGTGAAATTTTCACTTCCTGATAGTGACCTTTGCGCAATCTTTATTTTTACTATTATCAGGCTGAAAATAAATAAAAGAATTATAAAAATATTATGTAACATATTTAGTAAAAATCGAGTAAACATTTTATTTAGCAATTCTGAAAAAAAAACCGTTGAACAAACATTAACGATCATTATTATGATTAAATTTTCAAATTTCCGATGTCAGTAAATCTTAATTAATTTCTTTTAATAAACTACTTTTATTGTATTGAACATTAATTATTAATGTCGACAGATTTCTTCCGTTTGTCAAGGGATCTGTTACATCGATATGACACAGCTACTGAGAATGAATCGTCTGTATAGCGCGATTAGCGTCATTGAATTTAAGTCATTCATCTTGAAGTTAATCGCATTTATCATATGCCGAGAAATGACGCGTGGTCTTATTTGAATTTCTCCGGAAACATCCGAATATTGATGGACTCTTCTCATCCAGATGATACAAACGAACGTATGTCATATTCGATCCATATCACTTTTATACTGATCATTAACCATAATATTACTAACAATTGAAATAAAAAGAATATTTTAATTATTAGCAGCTGTACATTGAAGAAAGTTTCTATTCATGTTTACGTCAATTATTGTACGTCCTATCCACGGACAATCAGTGGATATACTTGTGCTATAAGAATTATTATTTTTAAAATTCGGTTATTGATCGTATATAGTTATAATTATATATTCCTAAGATGAATCACGCCAATTAGGCGACCTTATAATTAACATTTATAATCTATAAAGAATAAAAACAATAGATTCTAGAACTCCTTAAATCAATTGTTTTTAATCATAAAACGTATACATGCTGTTGTCATTTTTCATACATTTCACCTGCCAGAAATTCCTGATGATAAAATTGTAAAATGAGAGCACTTCAAAATATTAAGTTTTCATTCAATCGAAAACAGTAAATAAGAATCAATATATAGACTAAAAAAGAGATATCAAAATACATATAATAAAATTCAATCAAAATTGTGTTTGAGAATGCGGACATGCAGACACCGTGCAAGGTTCTCTACTTTGAACTCGTTAAATTTCGAAAGTATTATCCAAACCTCAACTACGAAAATCTGCACGAGTTTGCAGATATTTGAACTCGAATCTGATAAAGAAAATCCTACGACATCGCCATCGTAAAAAAATTATTGAAAAGTTGAAGGATTTTATTTATTCCGAGACTAGATTGAGAAAAATAGAAACAAATTTCCATTTTATAAAAATTCAGTGGTCTTTCTGTAACCAAAAACGTAAATAGTAAATTTTGATTCTCGGCGACAAGGCGGAAATATAATTTTCATATATTTTATTGTCAATCGGACCGTCTAAACGATAACCAACTCCTTTTTCATTAACAATTAATGAAAATGAAACAATAAACTAAAAATAGTTTTGGAAAATGCACCACAAAATCATTTTAGTACATTGTAGAAAATTAGATTCGTTTTTTATTTTGAAGATGGAGAATAGTGTATTACGCAACTAGTGAGGCAATACATTCCTGAAATCTTTTTATGAACAAATGTTACGAAAAGCTTTACGAGTGAAAATATATATTATCACTTTTCCTCTACATATATATATATATATCAAGTTATTAATTTTTATGAAGTAACTTATAATAATCAAATTGTCTCATAATCCAAAATCAACGAAAGAATGATAAAAGTAGAGTAGTGCGAGATGAATTGAGTGTCAAGATGACTCAATTCGATTTAACGATGATAATCATCCTTCTAGCGGAAACGTTTTACATTCTCATGGCAAAACTCGACAGATATCGCTTTAGAAACGGATACTGCGTAGGAACGGATGAACGCAGGAACAAGCCGATCAGACCAGCTGCAGTCGTTCCGACGATGGGATTCCATCGGATCGATGAGTAGAGTTTGCTGTCCCTCCAGTCTCCAATAATTTGTCAGGTCGAGCCGAACACGGAGTCCGGTTATAACTCTTACTTGAATTCGGTTCGAAATGAAACTAGTCGATAATCGCTTAATTACATTTTTAGATCATTGTTCAAGTGGAATTAAAGGAAGATATTCAGTTGCTGGCACGTAACTTCAATTTTTTAATTTGAAATTATGGCAAATTTTTAATAAATAATGGCAAAAAATGTAGATTTAAATAAATTTCTAAGGTATCATTTTGATCGATTCATTATACAATAATTACATACACAATAATAACTCTTAACTTACTAATAACTTAAGTTATAAGTTTTCAGAATATATAATTTCTTCATATTTCAAATATTTCAGACACTGAAGAATAGACGTGGGCGAACATTTTTTTTAAAACCGTTTCTATTAATTCAAATCCGGATTATTCGGATGTACACATTTCAATTTGTACAGATTTTCAACGACACTCCATTATCTCCACACTTAAGCACGATTCTAAATAAATATTGTAATTCGACTTGCATTGACTACTAGATGAATCAAAAATAGAGTTTTCGGAAAATGTTATCTCAGCCATTGACTATATACACTATAGTGAATGATCTTTTGTTTACGTTTCTTGCTGGAAAACCAATCTCGATAAGTCGTTTTAAGACGCCTTTTCTTTAAAATCAGAAAGGTCTCAAAATCCATTGACGAATTTTAGGTAGTGACCTGATTTTAAGTTTTATATAATTTTGGAATTATTATCACAACAAATTTATAAACCGTGCAATAAAAATTGTACTTAAAATAATATTCTTTGTATTAAAGAAATTTCTGAAAATATCAAGCTTTTTTTTCTAAAATATTTAAGGAAAATGATTGTTATTATTATTATTTTGTTATTATTACTATCCATTATTAGTATTATTACTGGTAGTAATAAAGTATTATTATTAAAAATATAAAATATCCACTAAGCTTAATATTGCCGAATATATCGCGTGTCAATCAAGGAGTATTTTTCCATGACCTATATTCTAATTATTTTGCATTCAACTAACGGTCTAGAATAATCATTACAAAAATTGCCTGTAGTCCCAATTATGTTGTATTTTTAAAATAATTGATAGTAACTTATACAAATAAGGGTCTAAAATGAAACTTTACGCACGAATAGTGATCTCCCTTCAATGGCCTCATCAGACACAAAACCACATGCATACAGATTTGCTTACGTTATTTTTTTTGTAGCAAATAACGTAAATATAGAAATACTAACGGATAATATAGAAATTTTTAACTTTAAAATTCTTAGTGTTTATTACGCTAAAAACAGAAATTAATAATATAATAATTACCTTTGAATTTTAATAATAACCTTTAAAACATTGAAGTGTACTAAAATACATACCAGAAATGCCATGATATTATTTTAATCAATATTATGAACAATGAATAACGGTAAATATAAACATCATATTGTCAATAACAAATATTTACGAGGTCGATTTGATGCAGAAGCTGATGAAGGAAAGTAATTATTCATGGGTACTATGAGGATGAAAAGGACCGTATACGAAAGCGTGTATACCTTATTCTATAATATCAGTATGACAAAATGATCAGTTGTGAACCTTTTAAAGTAAAAAATTACTCTTTTTAGCAAATCAAAGGAAGGACGCAAAGCAACTGATTTTTAATAAGAATAATCTTAACACATGATCAAAGCTAGGGCAATGATAATACGAGTCGAAAGCATCTGATTATAATATTTATATATACGTATATATATGCAGAATTTGCATGTACTCATTTTGTGGCTTGTGAGAAAAACGAACATATCCTTAGTACGTCATTTTGTTTAATTGCAGTTAGCTTAATTGCAGGATTATGATTTTTATTTAAAGCTATCAAGTAATAAAATAATCAATTGCAATTCATTTATATGAATTACTTCTTCATGGTGATTGAAAATATTATTATTATAAAGAATTATTTCCAATATAATACATTATAGTGCAATATTCAGTGCAATAAGTACAATGATATTGATGGAGATATGCATTACATATACGTAACAAATGAAATTGGAAAGCAAAAAACGCCATACGCACCGGAGAAAGCGGCTAATTTTTCACGAAGAAAGAGAAGTTTTCGATTAAGTGATGAATTCAACCTAAACGTGAAGTTAACGTAGGCATGCTTTATAATATAATACACCATTATAATACTGGTTACTTCATATTATACTACTGAACATAATAAAAAGTACGGATTTACGGAAGATTTGCTGGTGATGCACATTATATACTTAATTTAGAAAAAGAAAAGTATAAATTAAATAAGTAATTTCCTTATAAGTATTCTCATGTGATTACATGAATATATGATGTAAATTTATATAAAAAATAATAAAAATTTTTATTATGATGTTTGTTCATTATGTTGCCCATTCCTAAATTGTGTTGTTAGTTGACGTGATCGTTTATAATGCGCTTGACGAGAATGGAGAAAACTACGAAACCGATGACACGCCTACTTATGTGCTCACAAAACTTTTTAACTATAAGATATAAATTAATATGATTTAAATGAACACATATAATATTAAATGTACACGTAATGCGAACACATAACTCCCGCAAAATTTATTGAACAATTTTGCATAAACTATAAAATAAACGATAAAATCGCAAAACGATAGATTCGAAAATGATTATGACTTTAATCAACAACGCAAGATCTAAATAAGCAAAAGACCCAATTAACAAATTAGAAAAATCATTACACGCAAGTATTGCAATAATTTTGCGCAGTTACTTAATTTGATTGCGTTAAAGATATGCTTAAAAGTGTTTTTTCAGATGAGAAGTTTTAAAAACATAAACTCGTACTCGAAGTGAGTTTAAATATTTGTGATGACACGACGCTTTCACACCATTATAATGGCCTAAAATCTGTTTTCTCTCATGAAAAAGTTTTTTAACCGGAGTTTTCGTCACTCTCGACAATTTTCGGACGTCTTGCGCGATTTTATCAGACTCTCACAGAATGCAGCTATCTTGACAGCTCTTAGCACGAAAATCCTGACCTACGTTGCAGGAAATCATCTCACATGCTATATGAAGGCCCTATACTGTTAAAAATTTCTTTCGGAAGCTTCCGTAAATGTGACCGAAGTTTTATACGGTTACTGTTTCAGAATTTTATGAAACATAAACAGAAACATATAT
>JAPYZR010002566.1:0-16499 GCA_030522945.1 Trichopria nigra
CGTGGAGATTTTATGAAAAAAGTAGGTGTCATTTTTTTTTTTCGGATGACCAAATTCAATACTTCGATCCCAACCTTTGGTTACGGGTCGAAGTAAAAAGGTATGCATTTTCTAATATTTCATGTTTAAATTAACTAATTATAGGATATACGTATAGCGTGATTTCTTTAAAAATATAAAGAAAAAATTTGAATAATTAAAAAACTCCAAAATTGCTGCAAATTTGGAGTTATATAGCTTTAATAACTTCAATACAACATCTGTCAAATTTAATTAATGATACAAATATTTTCTTTACTCCAAAATAATTTTATGAAATTATTTTAGAAAATATAATAAAATTTGTATAAAGAAGACCAGAATAATTTATTTCCTATAATTTTTAATATAATTAATGTTTATATATAAATTATTTTTACAAATTATTTATTTGTAAACAAATTATCGAAAATAATTAAACAAAATCCGAGTCAAATGTTTAATGCATGTTAACTGCGATAATTTATCACTGACTATGTTATTTTTATTATCTTTATGTATCTTGTACATTTAAAAAAATATAAATATTTATACATAAATATACATATACACGAATGTGGACGTGGCAACACTGGCGCACGTATATGTAAAAGTGATTAAGTACGTCGAATATATATATGGAAGAGATTCCAGTTACTGTACAAGTCAAGCCGTTCCCAGTCACTTTTACAAAAGTTTCTCTCGTATATAGTCTGATACATTGTGATGTAAAATGCGATTCAATATTGAAAAAATATAATTTAGAAAGTGATTTTAACTGCAATTGAATTGTAAATTAAAGGGTAAGTAGATATTTGTTTGTTAATAATTGTTACTAATGTAGTTGGTAACGTTTGGAAAGTAACATAATTGTTTATTTAATATTTAAGTAGGGTACGCTACATATAAAGTAAATTAAAGCCTGTGTGTGTGTGTGTGTGTGTGTGTGTGTGTGTGTGTGTGTGTGTGTGTGTGTGTTTATACGATTTACTGCTAAAAAAAAACTTTTTTAACTTTAACTTTTTTAAACGTTATATAATACGCCTAATGGCAGATGGCATATATTTATACATATACTCTTACTTACATTTTGTTATTTTATAATATTTATATTAACATTATTACATATCAGCATTATTTCAACGCGGATGCATCTTTTTTAATTGTGTAAAAGTCTGAGAAATATATTACATTTTTGAAAATATGTTTTTTTATATTAGAAAACGTACATTCTATACTCATGCATGATAACACACCTGTTAAATATATCGATTTTTCGGGATATAGCGGAACAATTGTTGATATTTTATATCTGTTTTACTGTAATTAATAGCAAATTTACAACAAAATTTACAATCTTAGCGGATATTTATCCCAATCTACACATAAATGTATAAAATTCAATGAAAGTTTTTATTCGCGGGATATAAAAATTATTCATCAATAAGACAAAAACCTGATTTTTACGAAACAAAAATTTTGAATAACAAAATATTTGTATGCCATCGTAATAATGAGATATTAGACACGATTTTACAATTTATTTACAATTTACATAATGCCAACAAATTATTATACTAAATCCATTGAAAAATTCATTAAAAATCTAGCCATAAAATCAGTGACTTGTTATTTAAGAAGTAGAACATTTTAATGAAATAATATTCAAAATTCTACACAATTTATTGACATTTTTAAAGAAAATATTCTTATTAGTCAATATATTTTAAAAAAATCAGAAACAATTCATTTCAGACTTTTGTGATTTATAACTTATTGCAACGGATTTATCATTTGACGAAGGTAGCTTTTGTGGTTTTATAACGTTGTGCAAAAATTTTCATTTAACATACGGGTACAACATTTGGCATTACTTAATTTACATTTTGAACGAACGAGCGGACAGGAAATAGATACTATTATACGTATACTAATTGTAAGTATGAAACAATTTAGCAAAGACTGTGGTATCGTCGCAAAAAGTTGGTATACACGAAATCCGTTGAGACAATAAGAGCAGAGAGTTATTAACACGTTCGTCGTAGATTAGCGAAGGTTAAGGTTAACGGTAATAACCTCTGTTTTAGCACCTCTAAAAGCAATAAAATGTTGAATAGGTTAAGAAAAAAAAAAAAAAATAATAATAATAATAAAATCATTATTATTTTACGGATAATGAAATTTATAATAAGTCTTTAATTAAATTTATAATGAAATTTATAATTTATATCATCTACATAAATTCGACTTTTAAAGCATTGAATTAATGTAGATGAAACTTAAAACAAATGTTATATTTATTTTTTCTATAATAAACAATTTAAAACCACACGCACTTATTTTAGGATGATTTTTTTTCGTTTAATTCTTTTTCTGTCGTTTAATGTTTTTCATACAATGTAATATCCCCAAAGTATACAAAAATACTATGTTTATAATAAGTCAACAATATTTATAATACAAACATTAATTATCTATACGAAAGTACACTGTCGATATTCCTGAAGTTCAAATTAATAACGGCGATATCATTAAAAATTGCCATTTTTTATTTTTACATAATAGATTTCAGATTTGTATAGCATCTCCCCGAAATAGAATGTTTTCAACAATTTTTATTTTGTCTATACTTTATAAATATAAATATATTAAGTATTATGTTTGTTCAGTATTGTGTATAATGATTTATTTCAAAAAATTCGTAACTATTGTAGTATTGGCTATTTGTATTGTTATTTCTTTGTTCTTTTTTTTTAATCCGGCACATTGATGTATATGAAGATATGAACATTAGAATTAATTGTAGGCAATACTCTAATTCGACGAATTTGTACATATATAATAGCTAAAAATACAAAATTCAATTTTTGATTCGTATGAAGTTACTATTTCATAATTGATTTTTTAATTTTATTTTTATGTTTAAATATTTTTCACGAATCAAAATTAGCTGAATGAGAATGAAATGGAATGAAAAGAATTCAGACCCTTTGTAGAAATGAACTTGCGATCAACTCTTTTAAACTACAAGCAAACAAAGCGATATACAGGACAAGTCACCAAAAATAGATGTAAAATAGACATCAAGCCGTTTTCAATTTTCAAATTTGATTTATTATCATAATAATTAAATAACAATGGCACAACGTATTAACAAACGTATCGGATATCGGATGTATAAGACGGTCATTTATAGTTTATCCTGGAAATACCGGTCGAATGTAATATTTCTTCTTCTGTGCCTTCTTCCGGTAATACGTTTGACTTCTTCTGATTGGCGGTGGTGGATTATTAGATGGTCGATTGTTATTATTGTCATTGTATGTCCAATCGGAACGGAACCGTGCTGGATAGGCAGGACCGTTATGGACGATGTCGCGCAGAGCACGAGCTAGGAACATACCTTCGCTCAATGGAACTTTTTCAGTAACAAATTGCGTTGCAGTTTTACCATCCTTGGGAATTATCGCTCTGGGCACTGTCACAGTTGGGTGCACACCTGACATTTTAGTCAAGTGCGCGACTAATTTTTCTCTCTCTTTTCTTTGGATTTCCAATGATTTATCGAGTGATTTTGGGATCTGTTGCGTAACTGCCACTGTCACTAATGCCAGAAAGAGCAACAGCTTCAGTTTCTTCATCATGTTGTAATGTTGACAAGTAATTACTCGAAAGAAATTAATCGAATCAACCCGATAGCCGTAACACAAATGGATTCGGAGGTCGAATCCCACTAGAAGATATATTGAGTTGCTCCGATACCAAACTTTGCGGATTCTATGAGAACAAGTTTACCACTACTCATCAGTTTACTCGTTTATATATCCGCCGATGTCAATCGCGAAGCTGCTAAATACTTCTAATTGCATGTATGATGGGTACTAATTTTTCAGTCAACGGTACATTACTTGAAAATTTCGAACTTCCAAGAACAATTAACTTCTTCTCTCAAACGCTCGCGGCAAAACACCGTAATATGTATATGTTGATTGAATTCATGAAGCATCCGAACAATGAACTTTTCCAGCGCAACGTTTGTTTTATGAATACCTCAACATTTCTGATGAAAAATGTGTAAGAAGAAATTTGAATGTGCGCATTTGTATATCTGAATTCAATATTTGAATAACGACGAATTCGTCATTCGTTTTTCATAAATTTTCCATGATATCATATCATTTAATTTTTATCAGCGTATAGATTCTATCCGGGATCAAAACACGTTAGATGTTGCACCCAAGATTAATCTTTAAAATTACACACAAATTTGTGTACTGAACAAAATATTTTATAATGATTTTAGTATATACGTGTCTGCTATAGTTATATTTCTAATATCACATATGTTAATTATGTTACATTTTACAATTATTTTAGAGTAATCGAGAAAGAAGCAAAAGGAAAAAAGGAAACTTGCAAAGATGGAGCTGCAAATCCATGGTGATATTAAATTATGTTTATTATCCCCCTACAAACATTTTTAAAAAGACAATAAATCCAGTAAATTATAATCGAAACTAATTTTTTAACCTATAATTTCAAGTATTTTAAGTTTTTAATTTGAATTTGTAATTATCTATAAATTGCGTCTCAAGATTTGGTGCAACAGGATTTATTTAACTATATATATATATTTTTCATAATCAATAGGATTAACCTCCAAGATCTGGTTATTTATTTTCACCGTACAATTTCTCGGAATCATGGCTCAATCATCGGATTTTAAAAGTTCCGGTGTAGTTCCGGATGTTATAGATAAGGCCCCAGCTGAAATCGCTACCATTACTTATCCAAATAATATCAAAGTCGATTTTGGACAAGAACTGACACCAACGAAGGTTAAGGATACACCTAAGGTCGAATGGGACAATGCCGATAATTCTGGTTTTTATACTCTTTGCATGACAGGTAATACATTCTGTTAACGAGGACATTTTTTATTCTTGGCAAAAAAATATTGTAAACGTTAAAAGCATAGAGCTATTATAAAAGTATTATTATGAATGATATAAATAATATAAATAACATACAAAATATAAATTAATTTAATGTACTTGAATATTAATAAGCTTAACGATTATTGTCAATCTATCTTCACGTATAGTTATCGGCCAATAATATATAGCATTATGAATATATCAGCACAGTCTTACGTGCCATTAACGAGTAAAAATAACCTTCAAAGAGGTTATAAGAATTACCGGTGAAAAATTATATTTATTCTATGCAAAACGAAAGAACATAAATGAGCCATTCATTAAGTTTGCGTTTCCTATGAAGCGTTAGTCACTGTTTTCCTTGCAGTAAAGTCATTTTAATGTTCAAAGCACCTATACTTATAACCTATCATTCACTGGTAAAAATGGAAGAGTACCGGTACGCTTAAACGTACCAATTCACGCTTCTTTTTCCATTTTAAGCGTACTCAAAGCTTTCTACAAGCATCAATTTGTACTTTAAAGGGTATATTGGTACGCTTACATTTTTAGCAGGGTTGGTATCATTTCGTTCATTTATTCGTTTTAATATTAATATATAATAAAGGTTTCCATTTAACTGCGTAGATAATTTGTTTCGTGTTATTAAGCACTCTAAAATGATTGTAAACGTTAAACAATTTTTAAAATACCACTAATCAACACGTTTTAAAGAATGTTATTAAATTGCGCCATTCTTGAGTTTACACTAACTGCACATGTACATATTATTACTATCTGAAACTTCCCAACAGTGCGTCAAAGAATGATACACAAGACACTCGTGTTTTTAATTTCTTGTCGTCTATATATAAACTTCAAATTTATAAAAGGATTTAAAAAATGATATTAATTATTTTTTAAATGTTTTCCATAGGTTTTATTATTTTCGAGTTTGAATTCCAGAAGCGATAGTCATATTTGTATTATTGGTCATTAAAAATTCTACTCAAATATTAAACTAAATGGATAAATTGAAAATAAATAAATTTCAATTATATAAATGAAATAAAAATTGAATTATACATTGAAATATAACTACATAATTCGATTTCAGTAATATTTATAAACAAAGTAAAAAATTCAATAAACCTAAATTAAATTCTCAAAGTCAGTATATGATTGCAAAAATATACGAAATGAAACAATTGGTCATTTTAAATATTTAATGTAATAAAGATGTAAAAAATTCAGATTTTACCTTGTAAGAGTAAGATTCCTGTTTAAAACAAGCGTATAATTTATAGAATGTTTCTTTATAATCATTGATTTAACGAAATAGTATATTGAACAAATATATGATGCGGTATATATAAAAATAGTTCTTTTATTAATGAAAATCTTCCTTGATTTGTATTCTTACTGAACGAATAAAATAATCTACGTGGAAACTAAGTATTGTTGATACGACTGTACTGTAGTAACTAAATACTGTAGTTTGTCACGACCAATCTTCTAGTTGACATAACAATTTGTACGGTTGATAGAACCATAGTATGGTTGCTCCAACAATACTTTTATTTCGGTGTATTGTTAAAGAAATAACTCAAATGCAATAAGACGACAATTATTTTGTCTTATTTTCCTATTCTATAATATTAACCATTTGATTTTTCAGACCCTGACGCCCCAAGTCGTGCAAAGCCCACGAATCGGGAATTCAAGCATTGGTTGGTTGTCAATATACCAGGAAAAGATATTTCCAAAGGAGAAGTCTTATCAGGATACGTCGGCTCAGGGCCGCCATCCGGCACGGGCTTGCACCGATACGTTTTCCTAGTTTATAAACAGACGAAAAAACTAACTTTTGATGAAAAGCGAGTAACGAGCTTCAGTTCTGATACTCGACCGAAATTTTCGATTAAAAAGTTTGCAGAAAAGTACAACCTCGGCGATCCAATTGCCGGAAACATGTTTCAAGCACAATACGACGATTATGTACCGACAATTCACAAACAACTTCGAGGCCAGAAAAAGTGAAGGGTGTACCCGCAAATAATATCGCAAAACTGATTTATTTTAAAGTAGTTCATTATTTCTGATGTTATTTTATCGAATAATCGTGATTATTAATAAATTCTCAGTGAATCTCGTGACAAAATAAATTTGTTGTGATATTTGAATATAATTTTATGTAGCTATATTAGTATATTAAATCGATAGTCTGCACATTAAATATAGCACTTATTTTTAAAATGATGTTTTTTTCCTAATTTCGCAGCTTCATTATTATTGAAATTTAATTTATGAGTGAGCAGATGATTCCTGAAGTTGATTCTAAGATTTCGCTACTAATGAAGCTAAAATTTTGTAAGACTATATAATTTAATTACGTTAACCTTGAAACCTCAGATAGAAATGAAAACAGTTTTCTTCCAATTGTTAGATAATTCTAATAAGAATATCGGTTATGACCGAAAATGTATTAATTAAGACGTCAATTATAGATTGAGAATGATTTGTAAACATTGATACTAACATATAGCAGCTTAAAAGCTCTGTAAAGCGAACTGGAATTAACATTACCAAATGAAGCCATAAACCTTTGGACAATTTGTGTTATCAACGAATGTATTACGACTATATATTCATTGGTGTAATTCTCTTTGACAAGATTGAACATCATTTCGAGCTATAAAGGGAATCTTTATAGCAGGATGTTATTGATCGCAATTACTCGAATAATGACAGACAGGTATATTTAAAGGAATCAGTCATCATGTTTGTATTGTTGCTTACATAAAACGAAAATGGAATCGTAATTTGCTAATCATATTCAATGCAGTTTTCTGACTTTTCAGTTCTCAGTCTATTGCTTTTAGAGGAGCATCAATTCCGTTTAATACCATCTCGGAATGTAGGTTCGAAGATAAAACCATTGTCACTTAGAATAGAATAATCTTTCCATTACATGTGCTATTAATTAAATGTGTTCGTTAAATGTTACAGAAAATTTGTAAAATTCTTAAAGGCGTATTTTCGTATTCGCCGAAGATAATACAACATGAGTTTTCCAACTGTAGGTATGGGAAAATTGCAAATATTCACGATATTCATTAATATTTCTTTTTTACTACATTATATCTATATATATATAGAAATAGTAAACGAATAGAATGTATTCATAAACTAGAATACGGATGGTTTATTCATATTCGAAATCAGTTTGTAAAATAAAAAACTTGAAATCATATCTTTAGCTCGTGAGTGTAAAAAAGAACAATACAAATAACAATTGGAAAAGCCATTTACTAAAATATTACATTTTATTGTAAGCAGCAGTCTTCGTGATCATAAAGGCTATACTTTTTAACTCTTTTACTGAAATCAACGGAGGCAAGGCCGAAACTTCGCCTTTTCAGACTTATGCAATAATTCCTGACGTCGTAGACAAAGTTCCTGCATCGGTCGCTAAAGTTACTTTTGCTAACAACACTGCGTTACAAATTGGCCAAGTACTAACGCCAACGCAGACTAAGGACCCACCTATGGTGGAGTGGACAGCTGACAAATCTGGATTTTATACTCTCTTCATGACTGGTAATCGTGATATATACTTAAATAACGATAATATTAATGACTAAGTTAACACACAGTTGCAATAATGTTAATGATTTAATTGTCTATAAGATCGTAATTGGAAGTGACAGAAATTAATATCTTCGCAAGTAGTTTGAGCAAGAGACATACACTAAGTGATTTCCTACACTAAGTAACTTTTTATTAGACTATGTTTACAAAATTCGCGAGTTAAAAGGTCAATTTTACTCCAGTTTATGTCAGATATACTTACAAATGTTGCTAACTTCTATACCTAAAATTAATAACAGAAATCTTCCTTGATTATACATGTAGATAATTCTGTACTTTCACAAGATATCATGTATAATGTCAATATTACAACATATACTATAAACTATATTTTTCTAAAAATTGACAAATAATACATTAATTAATTTTTCTTAATTACTATTAGTATGGAAAACATTAAATTAATCAAAATTGTTCAAACGTGTACATTCTACAAGTATTGTCGCGGCATTGTTTGAATGCTTAATATCTCATGTTTGAATTCTCAATGTATGTCACTTTTTGCAACTTGTTCCAGAATAACTCCAATGCGCACGTTATTGTTGTTTTCATGGACTTTTTTTTGACAGAACTATCGAAAAACATATACGGTGTCTTACAAAGACAATAATATGTAATGGATATAAAATTTTAAAATATTACAAATATAAAGGACTTTCAATTCTTATATGATAAATGATTTTTACAAATATTTAAAATAACAGAATAATAAACTATTATTATTCAAACAGAATTACAATTTAATCTATATAAAAATTTTCTTACTGTATCAGAGTGTGAATGTCACGACTTGTTTTACTTAAATTAAATCTCACACGTTTTAAGAACATTTTGTCGCATCCTTAATTGTGACAAAATGGTCACAACGCATAGTAAATTACTGTAATTTCTTGAATTTCCACATTTATGTCCAATGTACGTCCAGTTGTCACTATCGAGGATGTCCATCGGACATTTTTTGCGTACGGATATAATGGACGTACAATGAAAATATATTGGAAATATATAATAGGCGTAAACACATAAATACAGTTTTCTAGTAACTAAAACTAGACGTGCATTGGACGCCTAGTTTTTTATTTTTGTTTTACTCTTTTTTCCCTATTAATTTTGTCATTTTACATGTTGTTATGGTTATCCGTTTTTGAAATAAAATCATTGCAACGCGCTAAAATAATCATTTATTTATATACACTTTGAAGAATTGCAATATTTAATATACTCACATATGTATACGCGGAAAAAGTATTGTTAAGCCCACCATATAGTAGTTAACGCAGCCATTCTCTTATGGTTGACGCAATCATTTCTATAGTTTATAGCACGGTTGTTCTATAACGATATTTTTCCAAATAAATTAATACAAAATCAATCAATCAACATTTATGACATAATAAATTTGAATCAAAATATGATTAATTTTATACTAAAACTATTACTTTCAATATATGTTTCATATTGTGTATCATTTAATGATCAGATCCAGACTGTCAAAACAGTGTGGATCTCCAGCATCGTGAATGGCAAAATTGGTTAGTTGTTAACATACCAGGGAACGACGTTTCCAAAGGAGATGTACTGACGGAATACGTCGGCGCCGCTCCACCATCTGGAACAGATTTCCATCGTTACGTTTTAATGGCTTACAAGCAACCGGAAAAACTACAATTTGATGAAAAACAAATAAACAATCATACAGCCGCAGGTCGGGATCACTTCTCTTCGATGGAATTTGCTAACAAATATAAAATGGGAAATCCGATTGCTGGAAATGTATTCCGGGCGAAATTCGACAATTACGTGCCGACCATTCTCAAGCAACTTGGAATGTAAATGCAATATCGGCAACACAATGAAATTGCAAAATATCTAGATCAAATCGGTTTTAGGCGTAAGATAATAGAATAGGACAGAAGAATATAAGCACCGCAAACATATATAAATTATTTAAGAAAAAACTAATATTTAAGGATTAATCTTAAGATGTGCGCCTACAAAATTCGATTCTTTAAAGAAATATGTAAACTGGGTAGACATGTATTGCATAAGTGTAGTTTAATTTTAATTTAATTATAATTTCACTACTTATACGGAGTAATGAAAATTGAACTCCTCTTATTGAATCGGTCTTGCGTGTAATGTCATTTTTTACTGTATAAAAAGTGTAAGTAGAAATTTCGCTTATTATTGGCTAAAAATTACGTGGGCAATTTGCGCCTGAATTTAAGGATTTCATTTTTTACGAGATTGCTCTGATTTACTTATATGTTCGCATGGCTGGATAGAACCACTACCGCTCCAATGACATCGTCCGTGTGTTTCCGTTGCGTAACCCAGTATATAAGCACAGTCTCGGAACACTCCAGTGGCGCCAACAAAGTAAAGTTTTTACGAGTCATCATTATCAACAGTTCTAGATCGTAGATTGTACCGTCGTCATCGGTGATTGTAGTGCAATTTCAATTACACGTTCAAGTGCATTCTCTGATTTGACAAGATCGACTGTTTTCGTGATAAAACCAAAGGTCAATAAATTCAATTGTAATTTAATTAAATGAGTAGTTCAATTCGCGCGTATACTGCGTTATACTCAAGCCTACACTTACTAACCATATATGATATATAATCAATTATTAAATCGATCTTATGATTTGTATTTGGACGATATTTACTATAAGAATTGATAAAAATGTACTTTTTTACGAATTATCAAATGCTTGTATTACTATTGTTTTGCAAATTAAATGTAGTTTTCTAACAGGTACGGTATCTAAAAAACGAAAAGTAATCCAATGCATTATTATAACGTTTCTGCTCCTTTTCGAATCAGATTTTTTTTTTATAAGATAAATAAATTATTGCGTTTATTCGATTGAATTTACTTCTTTTTTGTATGTAATATTGTATGAATACCATGAACTACAGAATGACATAACCTACAAATAAAATCTCATTTAATTCATGACGAAAATAAATGATGTCTTCCAAGTAAAATGGAAAATTACACAAAACTTATATAAATAAATATTACAAATAAACGTAAAATACTATCTACAATCATAAATTTGTCTAATATTTTATTTTAATAACGCTATCGAATTTCGAACATTGAGATCAAATTATTCGAAATTGAAAAAGAAATTAATTAATTCTTTGTCATTTGTTGAATAATATACATAAATATGTCTACATACGAAATATTCTCTAAACTTAAATAAATAATACTAATTTACTATCGAAATAAAAAAGTTGCCGTAGTAAATTATTAAAAATTATCTTTTGATAAAAGTAGAAATCGTACATTTTAGTATGTACCTAACTTATATACATTGGAAAATCTTTCTTTCCATCCACTAATTAGGTATACTATTAATAACTTTTACATGGCAATTTAATGTGTCGCTATATTATGGTAAGATTTATACCTTTATTAATTATATTCTGACTGATTGTAGCATATAATATGAGACTATTTTGTGCTACAATATTCTAAAATCAGATGATCTATTTTAGTTTCTGCAAGCATTCAGTTTCGTAAAACATTCCAAGAGATGTCGCTAGTTTTAAGATTATTAATCGGTAATACAGTATTGCGTTACTATTACGAATATTAGAAACTACATTGTTTTTATATTTATATGTTGTAAGCTAATTTATTCTTTGCTTCTTGTGTTAGTATCGATTTTCTCTTTTATTTTGTTGATTTTTTTGTATTCTATTTCTGATATCAACATTTATTTGTTTATTTTTTATAACTTCATTTGTTTTAATCTTCACCAACTGGTTTTTTATTTGACTATTTTTGCCTACACTTCATTTCAATTTTCAATTATTTTTCATTACTTATTCGACAACTCGAAAAAATACAATTTTTCAATTTGATTGAGCAAACATATATGTTTTCGTCTTTTTTCTTCTTTTGCTCGACAATTTTTGTTACATTTTATGAATTGTAATCATATTTGTCATTTACAATTGCTTTCATTAATTGTGATTAACTTTTATAGTTTTTCTTTACTTTTTGACTAATTCGAATTCATTTCTATGTCTTTTCCTTATCTCAATTCTAATCGTTTGTATTTTTCTTTAAGATTTCTAAAATTACGTTTTAGTCCTCATAAACTTGACCCTGTTATTTTACATTATTGTATTGCTTTTGAAACATTTTCGTTTAATAAATAATTTATATGATTATTTTAATGTCGATATGTTTTAGGGGGCTCTGATCCAGGGACCCTACGGGGCTCTGATTCAGGGACCCACCTCGAGAGATAATCGTAATAATCGTAGTAACGTTACCATTATTTCATGTATATTTTTTATTTCACTGTTGTAGTTTCGGTTATTTGTTCTTTATTTTCATTTACCTAAAATTATTATCATAATTATATTATCATATTAAAATAATTTACTTTATGACAATTTTTGTTGACTTCCATATCTTTAGGTAATTAAAGTATATGCCCCAGTACAGCTGAACATGTCACAGTATTCGAACAAAAATGGGTTCGCAAATTATTTATAAGCAAACTTTTTATTGTATAACAGAAATCTAAAAAATATGATTAAATATTAATTATCATTAATTTCCGGGAAAAAATTTAAACCTATGGTTTTTTAACGTTTTATTCAGCCAGTTCGAATACTGGACAATCAATTTCTCAAGCGCTAATCTACTAGGATATTTACTTTCAATTTTGATACGTAAATATTGCATTTACGAATGGTAGTTTTGTTTCTATAATATCGATAAAATTGGTAAATAATTATTTATTATTAATTAATGTATAATTCAATTTTTTTAATTTATATTGTTATATCTTTTTCCTTTTCGTTCTTTCCAGCCCACAACGATGGCGGAGGCATTGAGAGCACACGGTGTCATTCCGGATGTTATAAGCACCGTGCCACCGTCAGTTGCCTTGGTCACTTATCCCTATAATTTACAAGTACAGATTGGTCAAGAATTGACTCCAACGCAAGTTAAAGACGTTCCTAACATCCAATGGGATGCCGATAATTCGTGTTTTTACACACTCTGTTTAGTCGGTAAGAAAGGAGATATTGCTTTAGGTCTGAATATAAACATGTCATTTCTTAATATATTATTAGAAATTTCGCGTGGACAAGACACATTTAATGTTGAATTTATTTAAATTTTCTATATTGAACACATAGCACTATCATAACAACAATAACAATATAGGCTTTTAAGAGTCTAGTAAAAATCATTTCCAGTAAAAATTATTTAAAATTAAGTGACTTAAGTTAGCTATTGGAAACAAATTATTTTTGAGTTAGGTAAAAAACAAAACAATTTATTTCTACAAATTTTCACCCTTAATTTTATACGATTCTCAGTAGAATCTTGTTGGAGAATTTCCATACGTTATCCGTAAAATCATCTGTTCAGAACCTAAATTTAAAAAAATTACAATTATTATTTATTTAAAATTTTCCTGTTTCGATATTAGGATGGTAACCGATCTACTTTTGTATGGGATATCGAGGTTAATTTTTACCAATTTTCCTCGCCCAATCAGTGGCGTAAATTTTTCTGGTTTAAAACCTTCTATTCAATCACACTGAATTTGACACCCTATATCTGAGGCTTAAAATAATCTACTACAAATGATATCTCATAAATAGGAATAACTTTGTTATCATTTTGTTTCCATACATAAATGCACAGACAGAATTGGAAGTCTTTCCATACACAGAATTTCAAAATACACTGCGTAATTTTTCATCAATTAAATGAAATAAATATTCATTTGTCTGTAATTATCCAAAGTAAATTTGTAAAACAAGAAAATAGTGACAATAAACCTCATTTAAGAATTGTGTGTGGGAATAAATTCAAGCACATTTATAATATAGCTGATTGATTAGATAAAAATACATGATTGTTGTATAGTTTTAAAATTTATAACTCAACCTGTATCTATATTGTTTTTGAAGTACACATATATTGCAAAGCCCTCGTGAGTAAGAAACAATAACAAATTTAAACCGACTAAAAAATTTCTTTTACAGATCCAGATGCACCAACTCGGACATGGCCAAAACTACGCGAAGTGCTACACTGGTTAGTCGTGAATATCCCTGGCAGTGACATATCAAGAGGACAAGTCCTGACAAATTATGTGAGTTCAGGTCCTCCACCGTATTCCGGTTTACATCGGTACGTATTTCTTGTGTACCGACAACCCGGCCGACTTGCTTTCGATGCCGAAAGATATTTATCCCACAATACCGGTAGACCAAAATTCTCCATTAGAAACTTTGCCCAAAAATACAACATGGGTGAACCGGTGGCTGGAAACATGTATCAGTGCAAATTCGATTTCCATGTAATTAGTGTGTATCGACGTGCAGTTGTCGGCTTTTGAAACAAATCCGCTGAGAGACTTTATGTTTATCTTTTATTTAAGTGATAGTTTGTAAGAGTTTGTGATGTTTTATACATTTGTTGATAAATAAATATTATTATATCATTGTTGATATCTATCATGGAGGTGTTCTTATTCTCTGAACTGATAACATTTCATTTTCCAAAATCTGAACAATTATATTGAAGGCAGATGAAAATCTTGCAGATATTGCAAAGAATAAATCATATATAGAATTCTGTTAATTCAATCTTACATCATAATTATACCCCTTTGTAATTGGGAATTGTATTCCAATTGATCACACGGTAATATGTACATAGAATTCTGCCTTTATAAAGGTCCACATTTGATGCAAAAATTAATTAGAATCAAACGAATTTGTTAGACAGAGAATTACTGAATATTAATTGACTTTCTTCAGAAATATATGCTCATATAACAATATGAATATACTTTATACTTCAAAAATTATTTTCAGTCGTATTCAAGAACTAAATATAAATTTTTCATTATTCATCATATTTATACAGATGGTATTTAATCTGGCGTTCGAATTATTACTCAATATGATCGTCTTCTGCAACGGAGTTACGTAACTGCATTATCGTGTGTATATATAAATCACTTATGTGCATCGACGAAGCCGAATGCGAGAAATGTAAACAAAGGTCATAGCCGATTAAGACGTTGATCTGTGCACCAAGCAGTTTTTAACAACTGCATATTGGTTGGTCTGGTTTGAAAGGCCTTCTCACCAACTTTTAACTCAAAACATACACCTAGAGTCAAATAAACCGCAAAAAACCGCTATTGGCACTTTTTTGTAGCTCAGCCGCTGTTTAATATTCTTTTATATACTCTTTTACTTTCATTCTTGAGAAATTTCCCGATGCTCTGGAGCTTGACAGAAAGCTTATTTTCTGACGAAAATTGCTTTTTTTAGTCCTGTTGTTTTTGCTTATTTTTGAGCGAGAGACATATTCCATTCGAGTTTTCAGAAAAAAAATACAAAAGAATATGTCTTAAAAAGTAAAAAAATCTATCCGCTTTTCAAGCAGTGAACGAAAAAACAATGCACATTCATTATTACTGCTGATTTCCTATGCAATATTAGAACGCATTATCTCGACAGCGGATTCGACATATATTTTTAATCATGACCTTTCGATTCTTTATCAAAAGCCACACAACAGTGTCTTAACGCGGACAATGTCAGAATCATAGGCATGGTGTGCATTTTTTCGTTTTTCGTGTCAAGTTACTTTAATTTTAAATGGATTTGAAAAATGTCCAACTGAAGAGAAGTATTGAAAAGATCACCAGATAATACAAGTAAATAGGTGAATTCATACGATTTTCCGCCAACGTTATGATAGAACCATTGTCACTTTTCGCATGATATAACTGTATATGATTGTTCCCAATGGGAAATTAACAAATGGCGCAGTACTGCGCCAGTACTGGCAGAGCTGGCGCAGTACTGGTTTGCCACCATTGGTCCTACATTGACGTAAGTGTG